>JAUMHE010000061.1:14130582-14147414 GCA_032359235.1 Enteromius mattozi
TTTATTGATTTCTTGCTCGAGTCGATCCTGTTCGGTTCATTTGGATTTTGAGACTTACTTTCCGCGGTTTTTAGCGTTGACGAAACACATGCAAACGATCACTGAGAGTCAAGTCTAAAATCATTCCATACTTTTTTCCCCCTCAGTCAAGGTCATGAATAATTTCTAGATTATCTTGACTTCATGATGCTCGTCTCATTCAAACAATCTTTTCAGTCCCCGAATCAAAAATATCTGCAAAAGCATAATATCAAGCCCTGTGACGTATTTACCTTCATGTATCGTGAGCGCTGTGCCCTGACGGACTCGATAATCTCCCTTAGTCTCTTTGAAAAAGGATTATCCAAAGCCGGCAGAGAGGTCTAAATCAGCAAAACACACAAATGTTCACATCATACTTTTAAATACAAAATACAACATGCAAAAACATGTCAAATATTCAAGGTAAAGGTTTCAAGTTTGCTAATATTATCTTATTTGCTAAGATTCACATGTGCTAATAAGTAATACTCAGTTGCTTCTGTATGAGAGAAAAATCTAATCATTTATTTACATTATATATGTATATTTATAAGGAGTAACGCCGTACCGTGTTGGGGTCTATCTGGCTGAAGGCTGGCGTGCCAAAGATGTTCTGAAGCAGCTCCTGCTGTGCATTGACCCCCACCCAAAGGAAAATGTTCAGTCCATTCTCTAACAGGTACACTCCTCCCCTAGACAGTCTCTCCTCTGAGTCTCTCACTGCCACAGGCAGAGCCATGCTCTCAACATCCAGCTTTTGCTGTAGAGAAACCGAGAAAGTACAGTAACCATCACAGCTCAATTACAAAATCAAATGGGCTGATATTACTGTGTTTGTCTCTGACCAGCGGAAGAAGACGAGGGTAGAAGAACACATGGCTCTCGGCCACATCCATAGCGCTGACCAGCTGTCTCAGGTAGGCACGGTCATCCAGAGAGACATCCGCCCCAGGCTGCAGAACGTCACTCTTTAACACGCAGTTCAGATACACAGGCAGCAGCTTCATACATTCTGGTAAAATCAACTGTAAGCAAACAAATAGAAAAAAAATATCAGCACAATGTAAGATGTGACAAATATTGAAGGTATTTAATCATTAATAAAAATGAATTGTGGTTTTTTTGTGGGGTTATGGCACTATGATTTCTATATTTACCTGCCCTGCTGAAGATGGACTGGCACAGTTCTTGCGGTAACAGGCTAAGATCTGTGCACACTGATTCACCAGACTGTCACGGACATTCTTGGGAGGACCGCTGAGTACACTCCGATATGCTGTAAACACATACAACAACATAATCCTTAAACTCAAATCAGGTCCCAGAACACATCATTAAAAAGTAAACACGAACTTCAAAATGTTTGCATGGAACTGGCATATATTATGAACATTCACATAGATGCTGAATAGGTAGGTGCTGATGGACATCATTTTATTTATGGTTTTGACTATTTATTACTGCCTTGCCTTTTTTGGCTTGTTTTAAAATTTTTTAAGAAGACTGGGGAGCTCTACTGTTTAAAAAAAAAAAAAAAAAAGAAGCTAAAAGCAAAACAAAACAAAACAACAATGCATAATTAGATGATGCAAAGAGACTAGGAAGGGAGCTCTAGGCTTTAAAAAGGCAAACCAAACGAAAAACAAAACAAAAACAAAACACAGAAACAAAAGCTGTTGAAAAACAAACAAATCCAAAGAAATAATAATGAATGCTGTGCATAGACTGGGATGGAGATGTAGCTTTTGAAAGTGAAAGAAAGACTAAAACAAAACCAAAAGAACAAAAATAACAAAGCAAAATCCAAAAAAAGACAAACAAAATAAACAACATAAAAAAAGCGAATAATTTTACATTGGTGTAACAGAGCTGGCCAACAGAGTGCTAGCACAGAAAGCAGTGAGCTGGTGTTCATCAGACCAGTGTGAGAGGATGCATGTGGTTTCACTCACCATATTTGGCGAAGAAGTTGATGATGGTGTCAGTCTCACAGTTCCTGTACAGGTCTGCCAGCTGAGAGCAGCAGTTCACTGCCATGTTATGGACCCGAAGTCGTCGCTGACCACTGCAGCTGGTGTACAGAACCGCACACTAAAAGAAGAGTGGGAGAACAAGAGCCCAGACTAAAAGGTCAGCACAGCCGAAGTCATTAAATGAGACTGAACTCAGTGTAGCTGACGCTTCACATGTGTGTGCAAAACTACACACACACACACCTGCATTAGAGCTCCAGTCTCCTCGCTGAGCTTGTCATCATGTCTGAACTCCACTGTAACAGTCTTGTCACAGTCTAGTCCTGCCAGCTCAACATCGGTGGTGTTGCTCATGTAGAAGGAACCAAAGAAGTCGGTTGCACGGATACCTGCCACAGCACCGCACACAAATTAAACTCCTTTACATATGTACATTAATACATTAAAAACTGGTGATAAAAAGGTCAAAAATCACATGACTGCTATGTCTTGGAGAGATGTGTAATAAAACGTATTTTGAAATTTGTGCTGATCTGCTGTGGATTGAACTAGGCACTCTTTGGTATTTAAAGTTGAACACCTCTGTTCAAATGAGTGGTGATTTACAGTTCAAACGTTGCAAATGTTAGTAAAAAAATGCTTCTTAAGCACCAGATTTCTGATGGATCATGTGAAGTAATGTAGACTGAAAATACAGTTTACTGTATTACTACATTTACTACTTAAATGGTAGTGTATAAATATATATATATGTGGTAGGTAAATGGCAGAATAAAGAAAATTCCAGCAATAATTCAAAATCTGGTGTACAGAGCTGTGTATTCACCTGTGCTGGTGCGGACCCTCATCACTGCATCAAAGCCCACCTGCTTCTGCACATCTCTCCTCAGGTCATTGAGGAAACGCTCCTGGTCAGATGGAGCCTGAAACATACCATAGTGTCTATAATCACAGTGCATGCTTTTGGTTAAGAATATTTCTTTGGTCAAAGGTGGTATAGTTCTCTCCTACCTGGAAATAGGTGTATTTGTAGATGGAGCCGCCTGTTGAAGTGGGGACCACCCCTAATGTTGCTACATCAACATACTGGTTGGGAAAGAGGAAGAGGTCCACACAGCAACCCTGTGCAACACACTCCTTGGCTAGAGTGTTGTAAAAACTAACTTGCGGCTGAAATAATGACTGCAAAAGAAATGGAAATTGAAACTTCACAATGTGCTGTATGGAGTACGTCGTTTAAAACAACCTAATAAATACCACATTTAAAAGCCTTCTGTAATAATGTTCCCATAGCTCTCAAAGTCTCAGTGATGACAAAACATTTTCAGCCGCTGCTGTGCTTTTTAACAATCTAGTGAGCAGTACAGATTTGAGAGGAACAGGTCATGTTACCTTTTCTTTATCAGTGCCCACTAGTTTCTTATCCTCCCTGTTCTTCAGTTTGCCTGGAGCCTCAGCGATGGGAAGAGACGAGTGGAAAACAAAGAGCTTTCCGGCACAGTCTGCAGCCTAGATGAAAAAGAAGAAATGCCAGTTTTACTGAATGATTCCCTTTCGTGTGGACATGAAACACCAAAATAAAATGTAAATCCAAGTTTCTTCCATTAACACTGTATACAGAAATGCTCTATTTAATGCACTGAGGGAATCATTAACATTCATATGATGTACACTCACTATGAACTATTAAATTTGCACTGCTGCAGTAAGATCAAATACCTTGAGCGCTTCCAGCCCAGCCTGAATAACAGGCCCAAACACAGTTTCGGTTTCCCGCGTGTCTGCAAACATCTCGGGGATCTGATCCAACAAACTGGTGGCAAATGCATTTTCATAATCAATATGCTTTGAAGCTCAAAAAAACAGGTATCCTAACATTCACCCTAGCTTACATGGAAAGAAATTGACTAAATTGTGGATGTTACAGTGTTCACACTACACCAGGGGTTAGGAACGTTGATCCTGGAGGGTCACTCACCTGCAGAGTTTAGCTCCAACCCTGAAAATAAAATACCTAAGTGCATCCTGAAGACCTTTATTAGCCGGTTTACTTGTGTTTGACTAGGGTTGGAGCAAAACTCTGCAGGGACACCGGCCATCCAGGATCAACGTTCCCCACCCCTGCACCACAGATACAATGCCATTCAAAAGGATTGATACTTTTATTCTGAAAGGATGGATTGTAGTGGCACATAAATTAATGTTTTTACTTTTTTCATTTAATAAATGCAGTCCTGGAGAGCAAAAATATTTTTCTAAAAAAAAGATATCTTACCAACCCTAAACTTTTGAACAGTAGTGAACAAAAACTGAAACCTACCTTTCAATAACCACTCTGGACTCTGAGACATTCACAAGAAATCCATCCAGAAGGGGCACAAACATGTCAGCCACATCTGACACTACCATCATCTGTGGTTGAGCAAGGGAGGCCTTCACATTATAGAAATGAAGCACTTTATTGTAGGTGACGAAGCCAACTCGAATGTTTGATTCCACATCAGGGTTCTCTCTGCAGGAACAATAAATAGCCGATGTCACAATTACACATGTCATGTTTAATGCAAAAAACAAACAACAAAAAACAAAAAACTCTCTGTAGATTTGAATGAATGTTCTGTGTTATAATGATTGAACTGCTTCTTGTTTAAACGCTCACCTTGGCAAGTAATCCAACAGTGTTTTTAGCTCCTGACATACAATTCCCACCATGCCATTCTTCACAGCATTGTAGGACACATCAATCAGGAAGATGAAGGCTGGTGGCTGAGGAAACTTGTTGTTCTGTCAATAAATCAAATTTAATATTAGCAATCCTATACATATAAGCACAGAATATTCTTAAGATTGTAGTGGCATGATGGGAACATATACTGTACCTTACAGTAGTCCACAGTAGCCGTAAACTCATAACTGCCCATCGAGAGCTCTGGTCGGTCATAGCAGTCCACCCTCTTCCCTGTGTGATCCAGATGCTGGAAGTAATGGGGAGGCACTAGAAAAAGAAACCAAAACATTAGATGTTGATTAGAATGCAGTGAACATGATAAGTGTGTTATGAGCATTACTAACCCTCGGTGACACAGCTGCAGAAGCCACACTGGAAACGACGGCCACCTTCGATAAACTGCATGTACGGGCACATGTAAGCCTTACAGCGATTACAGCGGATGGGACCACTTTCTCCGTGATCCACGAGATATGGCGGTGTCTGCCAGTAAAAAGTAATGACATGCCATTATCCACATACCCTTTTGTATTCATATTAAAGGGAAAATGACAACATGCAGTAGTACACACTCATATAATGTGGCCTTTTACCTCATCTGGAGGCAGTGGGGCCAGGGGTTTAATGACAGCAGCCAGGGGAACCTGGGACTGTTTGGCCATGTCAGAGTTGCAGGGTATGTTGTAGGCTGTACAGCGGATGTAACGTGGACTCGCATTCCCTTTGGAGAGATTAATATAATGCATGTTATATTAAGACCTGTAACATCATGGAATAAAGCCTACCGTTTTACAATAGAAAAAATAGAATGCACTATACGTATTAAATTTTCCATTCCAAACAATGTCTAAAAGTATCTGACCTCTTATCTTACCTTGATCTTTAACTTGGAATTTGGTGGTGACAAGAGGTGGGGCTTGACCTCTGACCCCTGTAGTGAAAGGTTCACTTCCCTTGTTTGCCTTGTCATCCTCGATAACCTGAATCTGAGAGAACAAACACCGGCCTATGAAAGAGTGACACACCTTTACTCATGAGCAAACAACACACCCTGCCCTTTTACCTGATAAACCTCTTTATGCTCATACAGAACAAATCCAAACAGGATCAGTAAGTTTATAAATTTAGTGCCACATCTGATAATCTAAACCAGATTAAAGGAATATTCAGGGTTGAATAAATTAAGCTTCATCGACAACACCCGTTACATGAAGTCCCCCACACTTTCTTACTGAATAGTCCCACAGATTTTCAAAACAAGAACAAATTGCTGCAGGTATGAGCCCTAAACTCAGGAAACGATTTAACATTTTAAATACACAATCAATGTTAATGATTTCATATGAGTGCCCCACACTCAAGGAGATTATCTTGATGAACAAAACTTGCAGAGATTTGTTGTTCACATACCTTTGTTTCAGCAATAACCCAAAAGCAAACAGAAAAACGCTACTGGATTATCATCAACGAAAGTCCATGGTTAGCAATGAAAGTTATGTCAACCCCGCAGCTCTATTACCGCCCTCTTGTCATCCCAAAAATGCCATTGATAGAGCTTGAGTAACATCTAACCCAGAATATACCTTTAAATGATGGGCCACAATGCTTATATTAGAGATACGAACACATCAGTCATGCACACACTGTTACTATATTGCATGCAGAAGTGTAGATATGAACTGTTTTGGTGGGCACCAATGACCAGTCTTAAAAAAATCATCTAGAATCAAAGAAAGTATGAATTAAAGAGACAGCCCACCCAAAAATAACAATTATGTCATCACTGACTCGCCTCTGCCAATACGAATGTGAATGACTTTTCTTCTCAGTGGAAAACAAAATATGTTTTAAAGAAAGTTGGGAACCAAACCACTGAATTCCAATAGACAAAAAAGACCTTTTATGTTCCACAGAAGATAGAAAGTCTTGGTTTTGGAACAATATATATACATAAAAAAAGACAATAGAATTTTCTTTTCTGGGTGGGCATTGTTCACGTTACAGATGTGTCCGTTTCATTAAAGAAGCTGTCTGCTACACAATGCTATTATATCAGCTCTATAAGAAGAAGAAATACAGTATTGTTCATCTAGACAGAGTCATTGGCATCCCCATGAATAAAAAACAGAGAAATTGGAATACAGTACAACAACACAGAACGGCAGAGAGACACGAGGCACTTACTGGACTTGGGATTGCGTCTGGGTCTATTCTATGTCTTGTTTTCTGCACAGGCGGCATGTCAGAGGCTTGCTTTACATTTTAACAATTTAGCCAGCAAATTATAAGAGAGGAGAGAGATAGAGAGAAGCCAAAACAAAAGAAAAAAAGAGAGAAAGAGCAGAGAAGATAAACAGAAGTGTAACCACAGTTACAGTTCCTCTGTTTTTTTTCCAAGCCTAGAATTATTGATGATTAATCACACTGTTTAGCAGACAGTGTAAGAGACGTGTGTGCAGTTATTGCGAGGCGGCACGTGCAGAGTTTCCAAGCCTTGAAAAATCTATGAATCTAAATTTTATTGTTACTAATAGCCGCCATAATGCATGCACATCAGACACAGGAGACTCCAGAGCGAAGCATCTACTTACATAGATATTTATTTTACAAATTGATAGTGTACGTCTGTGTGTGTATGCAAGTGCATTAGTACTGAAAATGATGGATAAATATTTAAAGCAGACACACTTGAAAAATCAACACAATAGATGTGTGGGAGAAGGTATGGTGGACAGTGACCTTGTGTACATGTGCGTGTCAGATGTGGCGTGTTCATACCGGGCTTGGGATAGAATCAGGATCAAGCCTTTTTGGGGCAGCTGGTGCTGGAGCAGGTGCAGCAGGTGGCGCTCCATAGTTTGGCTGCCCAGGATATGGTCCTGTGTAACCAGGCTGAGGACCTCTGATCTGCCCGAATGCACCTGGTAGGGAAATCAATTTACAATGACTTGTGAATGAATTAGTCCTGTGATATGGTTAGTCGGGCAAAAAAAAAAAAAAAAGTATACTTATTATAAACCTGTGTAGCTTTCTTAAAAACACTGAAATAACTGGAAACTATTTTAATATAATTAACAGTAATAACATGGTGATGCTTACCATTTTGCTGAGGAGGATATCCCTGCATTCCTGGCTGTGGTGGTGGCCCTGACAAAGAAGCATTGATAGGACCAGGTGGCATGCCAGGTTGTGTAGGGGGTATATGATTAGCCTGTGCCATTGGAGGCCCCTGTAATGCCATATGGGGCCCTTGTGATGCCATAGGAGGTCCTTGTGAAGCCATAGGAGGCCCTTGTGATGCCATAGGAGGGCCCTGCATTCCAGCAAGGGGAGGCCTTAGTGGAGCACCAACTTGTGGTGGAAACCCAGTGGAGGTTGGAGGGGGACCTGAGTGGTAAGGTGAGGGTTGGGAAACTGGCGGTTGGGGCTGCATGACCCCTTGAAGCTGAGATGGAGTCGAGGTGGGTGGTGGACCTGCAGGGAATGTGGAGGGCTGGGAGGTGGGAAGTGGTGGTCTTGGGAAAGAGGGCTGTGTTGAAGGAAGTGGGCCTCCGTATGACTGGGTGGGACCTGGAGGTACCTGGGCTGTGGAAAAAGGAGGCTGAGAGACAGGTGGAGCTTGAGAGAAGGACTGTGGAGAAACTGGTGGTGGAGCTTGGGGCTGAGTGGGGCCAGTGGAGGAGAAAGGTGGGGCAGCATTTGGAAAAGGCTGCTGGGCAGGTGGCGGAGCTCCATAGTATGACTGAGGAGGAGCCTGAGCAACAGCATCAGTAGGTGGAGGCTGCGAGGGAGCAGTGGAAGTGGGTGGGAAAGTAGGAGGAGCTGCAGGTGTGTAGGGAGCGGACATAGCAGCCTGGGTCACAGAGGGAGGGGCTAGAAAAAAAAAAGAAAGAACAAATTGTCAATCACAGCGATGCTCGAGATAATTTTATCATGTTCAAATTTTCAAAGAGTTATTTACCATAGCCTGGGCCTGCAGGGGAGGGTGCAGTGGAGCCAACCTGCATGCTGGCCATCTGATTGGTCATCTGCTGCATGCTGACCGGTGGAGCGCCAAACTGCTGGCCGTACGGGGGCTGAGGGCCAGGCAGATTCACTGCACCTGGAGTGTAAGGTTGAGACACTGGAGGCCTAAACAAGCAATTAAAATAAGATCAGAGTAAGAAACATGACAATGCTGCGAAACCAGGAAAATAACACTTCATTTGCCATCATTACATGGAAATTATTTATAACCCAATTATTTAATAGCAGCTCCAAAACTTAGGAGGCAACACATAGGCTAAATTACTAATACATTGATACAAAGGACACAGTTGTGTGCTGATAGGATGGGTCACTGACCTCTGTGGTGGAGCACCCATTGGTGGTGGTCCATTCTGAGTTTCTCCTTGCCCAAACTGAGAATAGTTCTGGGCACCTGAGACAGGTGGTGCCCCTGAGGTGGGAGGTCCTCTCATACCTTCAGCAGGACCAGCAAAAAATTTAAATTAAACAGTTTATTATCCCATTAGAGCATTTTATTTTCATGACAATGGGATTTCCCCCCCCCCCACCCATTTTCCCATTTTTTCAGGGATTATTATAATTATTACTACATATATCGGTTTGTTCAGATTCCTATAGATCAAGATAAACCATGTATAAAGTTGCAGTTGCTTATGTCACTAGCAAACTGTGTGTATCGACCCAAAGGCAATTTTATTTACATATGGCAATAAGCCAGTGTCAAATTTGGACCCTGTATACAAGTATTTCAAATACACAAAAGCAGTCAAACAACTCCCTTGATTAACATGTAAAGGAAATAAAGATCACTCGGTCATGAAAGGATGATTAAAATACTGTTGTTCAATTATATACTAAGAGTATTGAGGAAAGAGAAAATGGGGAAATAGTCTTAATTGTGCAAAGATCATCAGCCAGAGAGAACGAGTCTCTCCCTGTGTGCCTTTCCACAGCTGAGTTTTGACTGCATCCTGTGGTTTCGACTGCTACATGTGCAACAGTGCCCAGCCATCCAGCACACCGCAGTCAATAATGAATCACAGGGAATATGGAAGAGGACAGGCAGCTAAGCAGAATTAAACCAGTTACCTAGGTCAAGAGGAGAGGAGGAGGACAGGTCAGAGACTAAGTTTGTTGTGAGAGTCTTAGAGGGAAAGCTTGCATAAGGAGAATATCCTGCAATACAAGAAAGAGAGAGCAGTAAAAAATGGGAATGAAATGTGAAAAAAGGAGATGAGAGGTAAAAAGAGGAGGCTGGGAGGGAGAAATCTGACTTTGCTTGCACTCTGAAAAAGATCTTAAAAACTAAACTTAAGCTTATATTAAATGATAATAACCTGTCATAAACACATTTCCTTAACCAGTCACAATCATTTTGCACTTTCACCCCCCTTACCTTGCGGTGGACCTTGTTGGTAGGCAGAGCCCGGCCCATTATAAGGTGCATACTGAGCCGGATATCCCGATGGCACATGGCCACCCCCATATCCTGGCTGGGGGTAGCCCTGATACCCAGGCTGAGGCTGCCCATAAGGAGAGGCCATGTGAGGTTGCTGGTTGACATTCATTCTCAGTTCATCCCTAACTCTGAAGACAGGGCAGAAACAGAGGGAAAAAGCATAAAGAGAAAGTGAGGGAGTAAATCTATATTTATGAGGTACTGCTGTGAGAACAGCTTAAGAGGTCTTGTTAGTCTTTCTGATGCTTTCAGGGGTCTAAAGACATGTGCCGCTGGACTGCTGGCACTGCAAAACTCCCGACTAATCATTTAAGCTCAGGCTAGTGCAGCAAATGTTGACATAAAAGAGAAATTTGCTAGAAAAGCTGTTTCACCCTCCAAGCAGGAAAAGTTTTGGGGTTTATAAATGCAAACAACATACAGAAGTTGATGAGTAAACAAATAGCAGGAGAAATTTATATTACTTTTAAGAATCAGATTCAAAGTTATTCATTCGTTATGGCAAAACATATTTGTGACCCTAACCACAAAACCAGTCAAAAGAACTGAATAAATAAGCTTTCCATTGATGTATGGTTTGTTAGGATAGGACAATATTTGGCTGAGAAACAATTATTTGAACATCTGGAATCTGAGGATGCAAAAAAAAAAATCTAAATATTGAGAAATTTTACTTTAAAGTTGTCTAATGAAGTCCTCGGAAATATAACGCATTTTATAAATCAAAAATTAAGTTAAGTTTTGATATACATTTACAGTAGGAAATTTACAAAATATCTACATGAAACATGACCTTTACTTGATGCTTTGTAAACTTGACCCATACTTTTGGCTATTGCTACAAATACCAGTGCTACTTATGACTGGTTTTGTGGTCCAGGCCAGGGTCACATTTAGCACAGACCTCACCCCCAGTATAAAGTGAAAAGTGAATCTTTCAGTACTCCAAAATTAGTATTAGGCCGTGTGGTAAATGTACTTCTCATCTACACATCAAATCATAAATAAAGCCCCTTAAAATAATATTCACAACTTGCTCAATGTGACATTTCTTACTGAAGTAGTATTCAGAAAAAAAGAAATCATTGGGATTATACTTGATTATATCATTTAAAACAAGCCAGAATAGAAAACATATATTTTGAAGTAAAAAACTAAAACAGTATTTTCTTGTAAAATGTACATTAAACTACTAAATTAGCTATTGGCAGGAGTTTAGAAAGTATCACCTACAAAACTCAAAAATTACCTAAAATTATGGCAAAACAGTTATTAGGTTATTCATTACTATTAACCAAAAGCATGTGAGGCCTAGTAAGTACCATCAACCAAAAATGAAAATTTATTACATGGTGGTGATGAATAAACCTTGGTCTTCGGAATCATTCATTGGAGGCTAGGAATAAGCTTTGAGAAAGTAAAAAGATACATTTTTCATGTCAATTTTAAAGTAAAATATTGAAGTATGACCTTCATTTCCAACCTGACATTTTAGGCCTGTACAGGCTTAATACTATTTAATGTAAATTATGATGATACTCAAAAACATAACCTACATTTAAAGAAAGCACGCCCGAATAACATTCACAGCACATAACAGACGTCTGACGTACTCAGTGTTCCACACCCAGCCCAAACATCTGAGACTCTTCAACTCACTAGTTCAACAGTTTACTAGAGTAACTCCTGAAGCTGCTTATATAATGGTGTTTAATAGTGTCTCCCACATATCAATTTCACAAACATCAATGAAACAGAAGCTGACTGGAGCGGACTCAAATGACACAATTACTGCCAGCACATTTCCTTTCTTAATAGAGTTTAAGAAAACCCACAAAATACAGATAGAAAAGTAGTTTTAACAGCAATTATAAAATATCTAGATCTTTATATATATTTAAAATAAATCAGCTTTAAAACTACTACTCCTCATTTCTAGCAGGTAGCATAGCAAAGGAGCATTAGCACAACACAGCCTTGAATAATGTTGAATAATTCAAGGCAATGGATACCGTAATAGTATACAGCATCACATGTGTGAGGACTTCAGGAGATAAACATGCTCATTTTCCATCTATCTGTCTGAAATGAAATTACAGGCCTGCTGGATCCTGAACATACACAGAGCAACTCAGACAAGTCAAACATGAGTGATAAGGATGCATAAAGGGAAACTCAAGTCTGAGACTCAAACTGGAGTCACAAGCCTCCTGACCAAGCAACTGGTTTCCTGCTCTAAGGCTTAAAAAACAGCAATGACCAAACAAGCGTGTGCCACTAAAACTGCTTGTCCATCTGTGGATTTTTACCACTTAGCTTACTAGAAAATCAGCATTCTTTAAAAAAAAAAAATTAAGTGAAGGTACATGTACTTTGAAAGGCAATTATATGTAGGGGGCGTGGTTTAGAAAGAAAACATATGGCAGTTACCATAGCAACCCATTAATTTACTAGGGGGAACATAATACATTGTCTTTTTAATGGGTATTTACAGAAACTTGCATTAAAGTTGTTCAGCGTGCTGATTATTAGGTGAACATCCTTTTTTTGCCAACTTAAAAGAGCTAATTTGTATTTCTATACCCCCGGTGTCATGCTTTCACTTTCATACATACAAACTTAGAAAATAGAAACAATTGAGAGGAACATTAAACTGGTAAAACAATTAAAAAAACAACTAAAAATAAATTAAGATGCTGCCACTAAGACGCTCGAAGTTGAAATGTCAAACAAGAACTTGAAAAACAAAATCATAACATCACTAGTCAAGCAGATGCATTGCAGCAACGACGTACGTGCTATTAAAACTGAATTATATACTACTGAGTCAGTAAAATACAACGAACATTAGGCTTTAATAACTGACTTCACGCTTAAGATCACTGAGTGGCGTATGAGGACATTAAATCCACTCACTCTCTCACCTCTTGCTAAGCTAATTTTGGATGTTTATCGTTGCTGGCTATCAAAACAAAACCAGGAAATGATCCACCGGGTCTGCCAACACGCATATAACCTTAACAAGCTCTTATATAGTTTCAATTACAGCTAAATGTGTCACTTTAATGTATTACATATGAATTAAAGTCCTAAATGACTCGACGCTGCGGCTCGCGCTGAATATGCTAAGCTAAGCTAACAGTGACAGGAAAATAAATAACCAAATAAAAAACATATATCCAGCGCCGGTTGACAGCTCACCTCATAAACAGCTCGATGAGTTAACGAACGAGTCGTCAGGACGCCGTTCCGGTTCTAAACGCCGGTAAACGCGATAAGGCTGCCGTTCTTTCACGGAAAGAGAGCAGCGAGACGGACGTTTAATCCCTTCCTCACGCGCACCGGAAGAACTGAGAACGTATGCCACGTCCACATCCGGTCGTGATGAAGTAGTAGTTGACGTTGGAAGACTTTCACTTTTTGGAAAAATAAAACGGTGGCCTACAAGAAAAAGTTTTTTCTTTTGAGAGAGAGAGAGAGTTATCAGTAGCTCTGCTGCTATCTGACCCGAATAAACGGCTCAGTAATTACGTTAGTCCGTAAAAACAGAAAGTTTTATTATTAGATGTATTAGCGTACGTTTTATTTGCACTAAATCTAACCATTAAAGCTATTTAGAACATATGCTTTGCTGTTTACCCAGAACACCTTTAATAATTTAACAATTTCTAAATTTGTAGAATATTAATATAATAGTTATAATAATGCTATTTGTTTATTATTGTTGTTCTTGTGGCGGAAACAAGTGGTTTCAAAGTGGCTTTTATTTTGAAGTGCATAACTTCCGGTAGGTAGGGTTCCTGTTTTCTTCTACACAACTCAGACCTCAGTGTTGCTGTTATGGACTGACAGATACGTGGTCTGTGGAATTAACATTTCCTCAGTCTTAGAAACACCACCCCTGTCTGAACAGATAGTGGCGGGGATGCGGCATCGACATGGGAAATCTTTTCGGGAAAAAGAAAGCGACTCGGGTGACCGAGCAGGACAGAGCCGTGCTGGTGTGTTAGACAGCTGCTAACTGGCTAATCATTCTAATGAGATAAGTTATTGTGTGTGTATATATATATATATATATATATACACACACACACACGCTTGTTAGTCTCATAATGGTGGGTTTTACTGCACTACCATATTGATGCTGACTGACGAATGGACTCCGAAAATGATAGTGCAGATAGGACTATTACTGTGCATTTTGTCTTTTTTAATATTTAATTTTTCTATATTATTTTGTGTGAGCAGCAATTGAAGCAGCAGAGAGATAAACTGAAGCAGTATCAGAAGAAGATCTCGCTTCAGATGGACAAAGAGCGACAACTGGCCAAACAGTTATTAAAAGATGGAAAGAAAGAGTGAGTGTGACCCTGTCTGTCCTCTTGTTCCCTGTTGAACTAGAAGGTCTAGTTTCTAAAACAAGGAGAATCTCCTTCATAATATTTTGTGTTTGTTCAGGAAAGCACTCCTACTCCTCAAGAAGAAACGTTACCAGGATCAGTTACTGGACAAAACTGAAAATCAGATAAGCAACCTGGAGCGAATGGTAAATAAAACAGATCTTTGAGAATATTATATATGAAATGTGTTGCGCACACACACACATAATTGTTTTTTTTTTTTTGGCTTGTCTGCTAAAATTATATATGAATATCTCATCCAGAACTATTTTTCTTTTACAGGTACAAGATATTGAATTTGCACAAATAGAGATGAAAGTGATTGAAGGACTGAAAGTTGGCAATGATTGCCTGAAGAAAATGCATGAGGTAATAATGGGAAATGTATTATATTCTTGTTCGTGCTTAGTTCAGTCTACTGGTGAATTTAACATGTAAACAATTTTATCTTTATCCTTTTTTCATTTAACCAGGTGCTGTCCATAGAAGAGGTGGAAAAGATCATGGATGAAACACATGATGCCATTGAGTATCAGAAGGTAAATTAAACTTTCCACGTTCAGTAGAAGTTATAAGTAGAAGTAGAAGTATATTCAGTAGAAGTTCAGTCGAGTGTGTACTATGTAGTGGGTTTTTTTTCTCATTGGTGGTTGTCGGTGTGTTGCAGCAAATTGATGAGATGCTGGCGGGATCTCTGACCCAGGAGGATGAGGAGGCTGTGCTAGCAGAGCTGGAGGCCATCACTCAGGTGTGTAAATGAACACTCTCTGACAGCCCTTGTTACTGATGTGTTGGCAGCTGTGATTTCTACCTTATACATGTCCTGTGTGTGTTCAGGGAGAAGCTGACCTTGAACTTCCTGAGGTGCCTGAAGAAGAACTACCAGAGGTTCCAGAGCAAGAGCCAGGTCTGTGTTTTCTTCTTCTCTGTTTCTGTAATAAATTCACAGTATGCAAATACTAAGAAACCATTTTTGTGATGTTTCAGTGCGGGAGAAGGTAAAAAAGAAGTCAGAGCGAGAGATGTTGGCAGTGTAAATACAAATCTGTCATACCTCCATGTCTGCTCTCGAGCCGTTCCACTGGAGACCCCAAGGGCTCATCCCAAACAAAACTCTGGGGACTGACAGTCAGTCCTCCCCCTCATACACGTCGAAGACCTACAACCATGCCATTTTTTAAAAATTGTATATACACTGCATATTGTATACCATTTAGTTTAGATGAATATTCTGAAATACTCTTAACAGTGCCTGGTCTTTCTAATCACCCTACAGTTTTGTCCGATCTATCACATATCAAAGGCGTATCATGTCAATGCCTGTAAATTTCTAATGCATGCATCACTTTTATTATAACAACCTCTGTTTAAAATCATTCCCAAACATTAGTGTTTTAAATACACCATTTTTTGTCATAAACAACACAAAACTGAATCATTTAATCATTATTATGACAAATTATGAAGTCCAGTATAAACTTGTACAAACTTTTCAATGTGTTGAAAGATGTCATTAAAAACTACAACTATGACAAGCCTGGTTTAAGTAGTTAAAAATGATTAGAAACAGATAAATAGACATCACTGAGGGAAAGTTTACAAAAACATAAAAAAAGTTTGTTTTTATAAAGCATACATAAGATACAAGGACATGATCTATACAAGCAAATCAAATGACACTGGAATCCTAAATATTGTTTTTCTGTCATAGTTTAGTTTGTGACTAATGCACTGATTTAATTGAACTTGCGGTCTTATCTATTTTTTACTTGTTAGTCCTCTGATTACTGTGCTGTCAATTCACTGTTCAGAAAGAATATTAGTTTATCATATATCTTCCTTATTATATTTTGTAGTTCTTCAACAATAAATTTCATTCAATCATTTTTCATTACTGTTGTGCCTGCAAGAAAATGAGTTCATGTAGCGGCCACTAGGCAGCACTGTCATGCAAGCTGTGTTGATACAAGTCTGGCAGATTGGCGGAATCATATGGTTTGCTTTACTGCAGGTAGTTATTACGCATTTATTACGCATTTCATCAAATGGACTTAGATTAATCAAATCCTAATTAAATGATCAAAAATACAAAATGAGACATATATACACTGCTCAAAAAAATAAAGTGAACACTTAAACAACACAATGCAACTCCAAGTCAATCACAACTGCCCACTTAGGAAGCAACACTGATTGACAATCAATTTCACATGCTGTTGTGCAAATGGAATAGACAACAGTTG
>JAUMHE010000061.1:14147514-14198627 GCA_032359235.1 Enteromius mattozi
TCCACCACCTCATCAGGAGCATGCCCAGGCATTGTAGGGAGGTCATACAGGCACGTGGAGGCCACACACACTACTGAACCTCATTTTGACTTGTTTTAAAGACATTACATCAAAGTTGGATCAGCCTGTAGTGTGTTTTTCCACTTTAATTTTAAGTGTGACTCCAAATCCAGACCTCCATGGGTTAATAAATTTGATTTCCATATATAATTTTTGTGCTGACAACAAAATCACACATTCAACTATGTAAAGAACAAAGTATTTAATAAGAATATTTCATTCATTCAGATCTAGGACGTGTTATTTTAGTGTTCCCTTTATTTTTTTCGAGCAGTGTTTGTATATATAATATATATTTGACATTTATATATTACCGTTTAGAGTAAAATCTTTTTAAAGAATGTGTTTTTTGTTTCGTTTTTTTTAAGCAAAGATGCATTAAATGAATCTTTTTCAAAGAATCCTTTCAGAATTTTAGAAGGAATTTGTCACACTGAAGACTGAAGTAACTATTGCTGAAAATTCTGTTCTTCTATCACAGGAATAAACTGCATTTCTAAAAATATAAAAATTTTACAATATTACCGTTTTTTTACGCTATTATTAATCAAATAAATGCATGTGTGGCTTCTTTAAAAAAAACAATTTATTTTTAGCACAAACATTTCCGCGATATCTTTGTTATCAACATATTACTAAATGCGTGTACCTCAGATAACTGATTACAGAGTATTTCACTAGTGTGCAGATGTTCTTGAGCAAGCCTATGCTAGACCATTTCTTGAAAGGTATTGACCTAAAAACAAGTACCTGTATTGCTTATTTGGAAGTCCATTGTCTGGAACCAGTCGATTTAAACTATGTGGGGCTGTTCTTATCTTGCCTGACACAAAGCACTATGGGAGTGGGCGACTGCCCCATGAGTCTGAATGGCTCCACCAGAGCTCAATGTGAAGCAGTTTCATATTGTTACATTGTTAAACAACTGACTTTGACCAATGAACAAGGGAGGTGTAAAGAATGTACATTAAAGACAGAAACTGAGCTTCTGAAGAACAGTTAAAGATATACTACATGATATGAGTTAGGACTCCAGTTTTAAACCCTTAATTTTTTTTAACTTTAAAGTCTATATTCAAATATGGAACAGTTTCTAACGTCATCTCATTTAAACTAAATTACAATTTCCTTCCCTTATTCCCTTATATTTTCACACTGAAAGCTTCTTATAATCGCATCCAGCTGTTCTAAAGAGATGCTGGATTTAGGTGTCTGTATTGATCTGTGTTTTGCTTTGTTGCTTTTTATTTACCCCTTACATTTGGTCTTGATAGATTCAGTAGATAAGACCTCCACTGTGATGCAAAATCAATTGATGTGGCCTCTGGACGGAAGCATCTCTAATGTTATACGCATTAGCCAAGAACCTCCATAAGTTGTATATGTGCAGCTGGCTGAAAAAGAAACAAAGAAAGGAAATTGTCCATTGTATCAGATTGGATTTCTTGACCTTTGCAATCAAGGAGCACACAAAACATTAAATGCAGTTTACCCTCTCCCTTGACCTTTAAAACGGAAACACTAGTCCAGATCTTCGGGATCTACCTTCCTGTGGAAATCAGCTGTAGTCGTAATCAACACAATATAAATAATCAAGGTCTCTGGGATTTGAAAATTACATGCAGGTGTGCTGGAACAGAGTTTAAACAACATTTTGAATGTTTTTCCATCAGAACAGGTGTAAAAGGTGTTGTCAGGGCCACGTTTACATGCATAACATTTACTGATTAGGGTCTGGTGGTTAATATTGTGATCCTATTGGAATATTAATGCATAAATATCATTTCAAATAAAATAGAATGCACATTCTTTTCCTGCTATACATGTTTGCTTTTAATTATTACACAGCATTTTATTTTTTGTTTTTATTGGAGAAATATATACAGTACAAATTATATAGCAACATCAAATGATCCTCCTCATTTTCTCTATGCATACAAGGTTAAACATAATGATTCTCTTCTTTTTGCAGCATTTTGTTTTTTTTCTTTTTTACAGTAATTTAATCAACACTCTTATTTGAAAATTCGCATAAAAAGTGTTTTTTTAATAGTTTGAATTTTCAAAACATAATCCAAATATCCTTTAATATACTTGTATGTCACTTAATATATTTTCGATGACTACTGACACTACTGAGATTAATTGTCTTTATTGCTGAAATTAAAGTTGTTTAATAATTGACTAACTTTATGCTTTATACAACAGATTGTTTCAAAGCAGTTTCATACATAGCAATAAACAGGAAACTGACATTGACACTATTATTTTCCTGTTTATTGCTATGTATGAAACTGCTTTGAAACAATCTGTGTTGTAAAGCACTATGTAACTTGAATAATTTGACCAAATTTTGATGAATAAATATTCTTGTACACTCACAATATTCACTGGGTCGTAGTCGTAGTTCTCCATTATGATAGTACAGTGAGGGAGAGTGCAGCAGGGGAATGGTGTGTTGGTGGTGTGGGCAGGAGCTGCTGAGAGATAGGCTACATAAAGGATTCCCTGCCTACATCACAGTCAGGCACAGACCCACGCATGAATTGCGCAGTGCCCACTGCTGTACTCATCTCATCTGATCCTCCTCCAGTCCTTCGGTGATAGTTGTACTGATGATGTAGTCATGATGATGCTGGGAATACAACCATGAAGCAATGTTTCTCAAAACAACGAAAGACATTATCTATTCTTTGATTTACAGATTTAAAAAAAATGTAAAAATACTATTAAATGTCTCTAATAAGTCGTTTATATATAATATTGAGAAATTAATAAAGGAGTAAATTATGTCTTTTCTTATTAATTTCATTTTAACATCCTTACCTTTGGCGTTTTCACAATATGTTTTATTCCACAGATAAATATTAAATATTATTGATATTTAAAATATAGCATTCAAGCGCAGGTTGTAAAGGAGAATTTAATTGGTTGGACCTACAATTTCACTGAATGAGTCAACATGAACAAACCTTGTTTGTAAGAGAACTGAATGTACTACCTCATGTCTGGTTTGTGAGCGAGGGTTAATTTGCCTTCACACTGAAAAATAAAGCATGTTTTTCATTCAGTTTGTCAATTGAGTCATTTACACAAGGCTAATTAATGAATAACTGTGTGAATAAAAAATACCAATAAAATGACTCATGACTATACATTATAATTTAAACGCCATAAAAATCTTATTTACACAATTTTAGATGATTTATTTCAGATTTAGAATAGCTGAATTAAGTTATTAGGCTTCTGGGGATTATTTTCTTGTATAAAGTAGCCTAATGTCCTCCTGATGAAAAAACTATATATATATACATATATGTTAGACAAATGTGTGCCTACAAACTTACTGAATTTTTTTTACCCATATATATATATATATATATATATATATATATATAAAAATCTGTAAAAATTTGTAATGACTTATTTTAGTGAGGGTTAGAGTTTTTAAACTTACAAAATCGGTTCGATTAATGACTAAAGATTCAGTTTATTGAAAAGAATCAAAATCGTGCCACTACAGAGTGGATTCAAGACTACAAACGTTAAGGAACAGACTGTTCCTGACCTCCCTCAACACAGCTTAGCTTGAACTTGAACCAATTACCATTACAGCAGTATACACTGCAAGCGCGCGACATAATGCTGTAGTAAAGGATCTCACGTCCGCAGCTCTGTCACTGTCCGCGTTCTGTGCTCACAGGAACGCTTCTATTATTACCAAGGAAGCTCTTCCGTCGCGTCGCGCAGCTCGTGGAAGGTGAAAGAGGAGAGGCGGAGTCCGTTTGAATATCAAGAGCAGCTCCAGTGACGAGGATAAACGCGTACGGTGGATTCCCGCCACTCCGGCGGCTGCGCGTGGGCATCAGTGAGAGAGTTCCATATAAAAGCTCCCGCATCCTCCTCTGCCTCTGACACTCTCTGTTTGAATGATACAGTGTCTTCTCCTCCTCCTTCTCATCCTCTCCTCCTCCTGTGTTTTCTCGGAAACATTTTCCTGCAGTAGAAATTCAAATTCTCGTCTATGGTTCTGACTCAAGCTTCCAAAATGTCCCGGACCGATGAGGTGCACCGTATAACGGAGAATGTCTATAAGGTGAGTTGCACTATTATTTCAGCCTATAGCCAGCCTTATACAGTTTTATATTTAAATTTTCTTCGCATTAGACTAATTATATTCTATATATAGGCCTATATATATTCTATGCCACATTCATACATGTTATAAACTTAAATGTTATAAAAATACAAAATTGAAATGTAAAGGTTTTCTTTTTAAAAGTTGCTTGCTGATGAATAACTTGCTTAAAGGAACAGTTCACTCAGAAATGAACATTCTGTCATCATTTACTCACCCTCCTGCTGTTACAAACGTGTCAGTTTCTTTTCTGGGACACAAGCTGAAATCGTAGGCAGTATATGACGGACTGACAGCCTCGTTCACCAATCACTTATATTGTATTTTTTTAAGTAGCTGAATGGGGACTGAGACTCATTATGAGATTGTTTTTGGATTTTGCGGTGAACTATCTCTTTAAATAATGCAAACTAGGCTCCTGTAATTAAAAGTAGATGGTTTCAGTGTAGAACCAGTTTAGCCAAATATTTGAATCTGTCTTGTAGCTCACTGGGACACGTGAGTTTCGGGTGCCTAGTCTGATTTCATCACTTGTATGCGTAGAGAATAAAAACATTTTGATAGTTTACTACTGTACGTTTCTTCTAGTTCTTCTAGTTTTGTAGCACCTTCATTTTTGGAATTTGTTAAAAGCTTAATAGATAACTGTTTGCCCTGGCTTTGAAGGTGTTAGTGTGAGTGTGTTTGTAACCATGGATTTGTTTTGCTCTAAATGAGTTCTCGGCTGGTAATGTGGTATGAACTGATTGTGTAAAACAGATGGAGAATATTTGAGTCCCATCAGGAAAGAGTGACTTATGCACTTCCATGGATCCCCACAGCACACGCATATGAACGTCCATTTACTTCTTTTCTCTGCCAGCGTTTCCCTTGTGGAGCTCACGTCTGTTGTAGCGTACTTCTTTGAAACCACCTGACTCACCAAACTAAACCTTGGTGGCTGCTGAGACTGACCCAGTGAAGCGTGTTAGTTCAATCCTGCAGACATCTGTTAAAGGACTTTAATGTTTAGGCTGTTAATTCCAACCCATGGAGCTAATATCCTTGGCTAGAAAATGAAGGGACAATATTATTACATGGACAGGGACGGCATTTTTCTGAGCTTTTAAGTTTTTTGGTGGGGTCAGAGGAAAACAGAGTGAAGGGAACAGAGTGTTTTTGCCTGAAACCATGGAGCAATTGTTCTTTTTAAGGCGGTATTTTAATGCGATATGTGAAAATGAGACACTATGGCATATGCAAGACATTTCATCCCGTGCATGGATGACAAATACTTAATACTGTAGATTAAAAAGGGGAATTTTTTCTTAATTTTAAAACTCCTTTTATTGTATTTTTTTTTAAATTAACAATAAATAACATGAGTTAATAAATAAATAAATATTAAAACAATATATTATATATCATTTTCTATATTATATAATAATAATTATTATGCATATATATACATATATATATATATATATATGAATTTATAATATATTATATAATATAGACAATTATATATAATATATTTATTAATATATACAATAATTTAATAAAAAAGTGTATAAATAATTTATATAAAATAATATATATAAATAATAATATATATTATATAACATAAATTAATTATACTTTTTGTGTGTGTGCTTGCATACCTGTACTATGATATGTATTGTATAGTATATAAGTACAGGCTTTAGGAAAAAAACGTGATTAGTCAAACATGTGCCTGTGTGTTAATAAGGAAATGGAAACCACATTTGACAGGAGTGCATACAGTATGTAAACTAACCAACAGGTACAGTACATAACTTGGACAGGCTCATGTGAGGTTGAAGTCAAAACAAAGTCATGATTATATCTGAAGAAGGAAGTTAGTTGCTTTGCTGTAAGTCTTTCTTTGAATGTGGAGATACATTTTTCATGAGCTTAGAAAAGTTGTGTAACCGCGCAAAAGAAAAGCTTTAGTTTAATAACTGGGCGTTTCTTGACCGCATAATCCTCCTTCAGGATTATTTTGCATGCATTAGTATTATCTTCTTGTCGAAGGCAGAAGTTTTAGAGTATTTACAGTGAAACCGTTTCCAATATGTGACCTTTTATTAAAAAAATGTGACTTTTTCCTGCTGGATTGTACTTGATTGATTGTTTTAGGATTAACTAAAGACATCAAGCTTATGCATTTCCAATGTTCTCTCATAGATGGGATGATTGTAAGTAGGATGAAGCCATAGAATTGACTACTTCAAAACCTATATTAAGACACTTTAGAAAGTAATCAGCTGTAGCCAGCTCAAAGAAAAATGAATTTAAACCTCTGTTAGGAATCATTATTTCAATGTCCTATAGCGTTGGAACTCAAGTCATGACCAATGTTACCTCTAGCTTTGAGCATTGAGTTCGTTTTGTCCTTTCAGACTCTAAGTGGGAGGATATTCATTCCTCATTGGGTCTCTTGGCTTCTTTAGGCTCTGTGATTTGTATAATTATGGGTATTGTGAGGCCACAGTGGGGTTCTCTATTATAAGAAATAAAGAGACAGCGGATGCAGCAGAGCGATAAACTGCACTCTCAGATAGAAGAATGAATTAGTGGGCCATTTGACAGCATCAAGCTTCATCTTTCACATCAGCGCTTCTCAACTGGAGGGTCGTGACCCAGAAATGCTGGTCTGTTCTGTCACAGACAGCAGGACGAAAATGCAAATCATAAAATACAATCTAAGGTTATCATTCATCGTCGAGATGGCCAAATAAATTGGCTTATCAGCTTTTAAAAGGGCAGAAGAAATGGTCCCTGTATCTTTAGTTGTTGACATCAAAGGTTGAGAATCTGGTAAAACTCTTCCTGGATGCCCACGGTCCTGCAGAATTTAGCTCCAACACAACAACCTGCTTCAACAGACCTACCTTCAGTTTTCATGTAATCATAAAAACCTTGATTAGCTGTTTCAGATGTTTTAATGAAACTCGGCGGTCCTCCAGGAACTGCCTTTGACATCCATTCTCTATAGAATTTTTGTGTGATACGGTGATTTTTTAATTCATTTTGATGTCGTTGTTTGTCATTTCATGCATACAATATGGATGAGCTACAACAGGTTTACAATAATCAGCACTGTGGACAGTTTACCAGTTGCAAATATTTTGTCTGGGTAAAATACAGAGAAATTGCTCGAAATGAACTGCACCTGGTTTAATATAGGCTACTTGAACAGCATAGAAAGTTAAATGACTCAGTCAACCAAATGTTATGTACCCAATTTTTTGGTTTTGATCAAAAAAAATAATTTCAGTTCATCACTAATATTTAGCCACAAGTTCATCTGTTACTTGCTAGAAGTAGTCAGCTTTGAAAGATTACATGTTCCACTTAAACCATTTGAACTAATGTTCTTTTTTTATTGCATATTTGTTGGGTTACATTTGTATGTTAAACAATTTTGCTACTGTATTGGGTTGCTACTCCAAAGTAAAAACTAGCTCCTTATGCAGATCTAGTTGAGAAACATAGTTTCATACAGTCTTAAGTGCAGCAGAACTGTTTAATAAACAAACACGAAAGGTGCGAAGCATGTGTAGAACTTGAATGACAGATTTGTCAGTTTTGTGGCCATTCTTTGAGTGGAATTCTTTCTCGAGTTTATCCCCTCGATCTGTCTGCAATTCTTTGTCCAACTTCATGTGTGATTTTGGAAGTGTGTCGATATGTATGTTTGTGTGTACGCCTGGCAGCTGCTTAGTAATCCCACAGGACCCTGGGAGCTCAAATCCACCCGTCTGCACTTACGAGTGACTCAGCCTGCATCTGCCAGTGTGTGTGGGCAGTGTCTCACGGGCCAATGGAGTATGTGTGTCAGTACGTGCTTGTGCCTCTGTCTCCGTGTGCATGTGTGTGTGTGGGTAGTGTCTCGCAGACCAAACGGTCTGGTTGTGAGAATGTGCCTCTGCCGGAGCGTAGGGGTTGTGAGTGAGTTCAGCTTTGTGTGTGCCCACGGTGAGTAGGACAGTCAGACCTCGAAGATATTGTCATCTGTTGGAGGCAGTTTCCTTGGTACCACGCTGCACTGCCCACACCTTGACCACATGTCCACGCTTGAACTGGCCTCTTACTGGACTGCACTTCTGTTAATGTGGATATCAGGCTGAATTAAAAGAGGAATACTTTTGTCCCTTTTTATTTCCAAACAGATGGGGGTAGTTCAGCAAAAAACTATATTTAATTTGCTACTATTTTACTGTCAACAATCACCTTTAAGTCATATTTAATGACAACATTTTGTTGTCACCTACCTTTGTTTAAAGGATCTGTACTTTGTTCTAAAATCAACATGATCTATTTGTTTTGTGTTCAGGTGTGTGTTCTCAAAACAATGAAGTGGATTTTAAGGGCGGAACAGGATTTCTTTGTAGGCTTGCTATAAGTTTTGGGTGAGGTCAATTGGCTTTTCTTTCTTAAAGTGTGTTTTGATTGCCTGAGTCATATGCATAGCAATTAGAAAAGCACAGTATTTGTCCCCTTGCGCCCTGGTTTTGGCGTTATATAACAAGTCCTAGTTTCAACTTTTCCTCTTATCTTACTCCAAGTCATCTGGGGAGCCTTAAAAGAATATAGATGTCATTAAAAAACGTCCTAAATAATTTGTTTTTTGTTTGTTTTTGTGCCGTAAGCTGTCAGATACAAGACAGATGGTAGCTTAACAGCATGTTGGGCGAAAGCTGTTGGACTGTGTGTTTGCGTCTGTGTTTTTGACTGTCTGTGTACCTCTAAAGGGAATGGGATTCTTAGTTGAGACAAGTAGATCATAACAGCACCATAAAGGGCAAAGCTTCCGACTTTATGCAGAAAGCTGGTACTTACAGATGGCTGCATTATGAGTGTGCCACCTTCCTTCATTATTCCATGTTTTATTTATTAATTTATGTCCCACTTTCTGGACTCTTGCTGAAAAGCACAGTGACCTCTGTTGTTGCTTTTTAACATTGAAAATACATTTTCAGAATGTATTGGCTATGAATCCATCCGGTTCTAACCAGTAATGACTACTGTATAAATTGGATAATGTTTAGGTAAATTAATCGGAATCACCGTGAACAATTTCTGACTGGCCGGTTAACAGATCTTGTCAAAAGTCAAGATATATGTTTATTTAAATTCAGCATTTTTTTGTACTTCTTATTTCATCATAATAACATAATTTATGAAATAAGACGTGAGTCATGCTGTGCTCCTGGTTTGATTGTCATTCTCTTAAGCACTCATTTGCTGCCTTACATGCAGACCTGCCATTAAGCAATTCCCAGCATCTACTTTATGGCAAATTAAATGGTTAAGTCTAAAAATTCTATCTGATGAATGAAGAAAAATTGACAACCAATCAAAAGCCATCTTGCATCGCTTAAGCATTTAAATCAGGAGACGAAAAAACTGCATAATGAGCCGAACATTATCTTTTGTTGGTGTGTGGACACTAATATAGTTATCATTTTTGAAGTCAAAGGGCTTTTAGTTAGTAACATGAGATTGTATTTTTGTTGATGTGGTGTTGTGGTTAAAGCTATGGGTTAGTAGTAACCAGATTAAAGAGTTTTATGTGTGCACCCAGATGGAGAGAGAGAGTGTACTGTTGACTGTGTGATTTGTAGGTGAGAGGCAGGCCAGCTGTTTGAATGTCAGTGATAAAAGAGTGAATGTGAAAAAGAGGAGGGAAAGATTTTATTTTGCCAGCAGCACACCAGATTATTGTGTCCTCACAGGCACAAAATGTTTTTGTACTTTCACAGAAAAATCACACAGATACACTCCTAAAGCACTTAACAGAGACATCTGTGTGCTCTAATGAATTCTTTTATAATCATACTGACTTTAATGGCCTCTAAAATCTGAGTGATTATAAAGAAGTTCATTAAAACAATGTCTTAAATAACATTTTGCACTTTTAACAGCAACTGATGTTGAAATCCACTCCAGGTTTATTATTGACAGAAAATATCTAATGGTACAAAATGCTAAGTATTTTTGTTCTTAGATATGTCTTCAGTACGTATCTTTTGATATTTATTTACAGGACTGTGATATCTTTGTCTCAAACCCAAAGGTGATCTGCTTATGTGACAATATTTTGGGTCCATCCCACCTCATTTCAGTCTAATGTGAGCTAATGTGGTCCTTTGGCAGCCGTGATGGATATAATGTGATTGAAGAGGGGTCTGTTTCTGTCATGCCTGTTATGAATAGGCACTGGCAGGGCAAACATAGGGCCTACTACTGTCATGCCTGCCAGACAGAGTGGTTTGAGTGGGTACCAGAGTAAGAACGGAGGATGGAATTGGCAAGGAATGAGAGAAACCAATTACAATGTCCCTAATGAACAAACGTGTAAGGTTACAGTGATGAGATTCTATATTTGTCTTGATCATCCCACGAATTGCAAATTCACCTTGCAAATGATGTTGTAGCAGTCTAGCAGAGTGAATCTCGTATAAATTGTCAAGAGATGTCTGGGAATGTTCAGCTCATATTTCAGGCAGAAATCAAAAGAAAGAAATTCAAAAATATATTTTGCATACAATTTATAGGCCTAGCTTCAAATTCGCTATACAAAAAAAGTTTTGCAAAAAAATCCCTGAAATAATATAACATGATAAAAGTGTATAAATAATGATTCATTATCAATAAATGAAATTAAGAAATAAATAAATCTAAATTGTATATTTGCGTGTATATACAATACAACTGCATGTCATGGTATATAATTATACATAATTCATGCTTATTTAAATTATTACAAACAGTATTATAATATTATTATTACAGTATATTACAGTAATTGTTTAGCAAGAATTTTTAAAGAATTTTTTTTTGTGCATTACAGTAATAAGAATTTAACTTTCATGAAAACCTCACAATTGAAACAAATCATAATGGACTTCGATCATAATAACTTGGAAATGCTGGAATCTTTGCTGTGACATTTCATTCGAGATCTCACGGGAGGCTTCACCAGCAGAGAGACCAAACTGTGCAGCAGCACACACACACACACACAGCCCTATTATATACATTCATTAAACACAGACACATGCAGCAGCACATGCATCTCAGCCGCATTCATCTTTGTCTCCTTTCACTGAAACTGAAATCATGATTCACTCATTTGTCATCTGCGTTTCTGTGAATGGATTAAGGTGTTGGGACGGAGGGGGACACAGTGTTCCTTCAGTCAAAGGTAACAAGCTCTAGCTGCACAAACTCCCCCTCCTGCTTCGATCAGATGGTTCGATCCAAACGTGCGGGGAATAGGAATGCACTGTAGCAGAGAGTAATGCGGGGGGAATTCCGACGCAACCATATATGGGCAAGGAAGTCGTTCTCTCTCCATCTCACCTCTCCAAGCTCACTCTGAAGTGGGATGCACACAGTGCTGATGTTCACGGTGAACTCGCGCAGGCACACATACACCCACGCACCCACACAGACAGCCTCATCTGAAATGGAAATGGGTAAGATGAGTGCCAGGGCGGCTTGTAGGAGTGAGACAGCTGTAACTAAATGACTTGCAGCATCCGCAGTGGACACATAAAGATCTCTGTCCATGTGGGAAGATGGAGGCAGCCTCTGCAGAAAGCCCAGAACCCAGATCAGAGTCTATTATGTGTATGCGACATATATATGAGTGAAATTATTGAAAAAGTGACATTAGTGAAAAAGAAAAAATGTTAGATAGGACTTCAACTGTCAATTGATTGTTGAATGGATGGAGGCAATCAGCTGAATCCGAGTTTGCAAGATTGTCAATTTTAGGAAACAGGCGGGGTTTTAGAGGTAGAAATTATTGGAAATGTCGGGCAGAAATGTCCCCAGTCTTTTCTCCAGAAGATCAATTCACGACATTATGATAAATAATTACGTGGAATATGCATATGCATGCATGAATTGTTCAAAAATCATTAAGATGCATTTTGAAATTATATAGGGTGAATTTCAGTTTCATATTAGATGTCTTTGGAAAGAACAATATATGTGTATATATACTGTGTGTGTATTTAAAGAATCGTTTTGCATGATAAACAAGAATTTATGTGGTTTGGAAAACATGAAGTTTCTGTTCATGAGACGTAGAAGGTATTTGTATAGCATATCGCTTTTACATCCCTTAGAAAGAGCATGTGTGTGTGTGACAAAGCTGAAATGTGTTGTTTACTAGATCTTACAATATGTAAATTACACTGTTTCAGGGTGCAAGGGGTCCTTCTGAACAAGCGAAAGCGTGTCTAGTTAGAAAAATACATGCAGTAGTTAAAGTCAGGGTCACCTTGAGCTTGTAGTTATTGTGAAACTTCCTGCCCACGTTTAGTTTGTTGTTCTCTATATACTTGAAGAATAATGGTAAAAAGTTGCACATTTGTGACTTTAGAAATTATAGAGTTGTTTTAAAAATGACATTCATACAGCGTCACGTAAGTGTCCAAAAGTTTGCAAATGCGTGCACTGTATATCATTCTATTTTCAGGTAATTTCCTGCATCGAACAATCAAATTAATTGACAGTGCAATGCAGTGCTTTGACCTGAAGGTTAGCTGTTGAAAATCAACCCTGGCATATGGGTTCAAAAACCTATTCAGACACACTGATTAATACACATCATCATTATCCATTTCCATACTCAATTGTCCTGAGGCTGTAGGACTCAAGAGCATTACATAACGCTGAACAGCAGGAAGTCTTCACCAGACTGCAACTTACATCAGTGGCCACACGGCTGCTTTAACCATGTTTTACTATGCATATTGAAGACATAAAGATGAAAACGGCACTTTTGTTTAACCACCTGGCATTGAGGCATAGATTGTTATTGGACTGACACACACACACACAGACGCAAGAGTTGATTGCATTCATCAATCTTTTCCAAGCTGTCTGAGACTGCGGCTGCATTAGTTTCACATCACAGGTTTGTGTTGTAGCAGGTCTATATAGCGCCAAGTTTGTAGGTGTTGATGTATAAGGGTGTGTTTGTGGTAAATGAGGCATGTTTACAACCCTGCTAGTTCAACAAATACTAACCGTTCTCAATGTATTGCCATGAAGAAATCGAACTGTGTGCATGTCAATACAGAAAATCTGTCAAGGACTAATGTATATTCTCAAAGGCTCCTTATTTTTTTTAGTAAACTTGGTTTATAAAGGCATTCTAAGGTTAAAGTTCAATAAATGGCCGCGCATTTCTGCTGTTAACAGACTGTTGAAATGGTGCTTCATTTGGTCCTTTGCTCTATTTTATATAAAAGGGAAAATTATATATTGTCTGCATTATCTAAAAAAACACACTCGTATTTAGTGCTGTACTTGATCGTGTAATATGTGAGCGCACCTTCATTTCAGGGGGAGCGTGAAATTCCCCCAGCTGTTTTTGAACGAGGTCCCGCTGATAGAATATGCATCAATATGAATACATTAGTTAAGACTATTAATTATGTCCTAATGAACATATCTGTAATGAAGTGCTGAAAAATGACATAGTAATCTGTGTTTAGTGTCTGGCAGAACTGCACTGAGATGAAAATGACACCTAATCGGGGGTTCGGTTGCTCTCGTTCATGCTTGTTAAACATAGATTGATTGCTGAGGGACTAATCAAGGAAAGAGAGTTTTCCCAGTGGAGTATTTTTAATGCTTTTAATGATTAGATGTTGGGTGGACATCAGCTTGGCAATGATTCATGTATAATGCTGATTTCTCTAGGACAGAGCTCTCTGGAAACTGTTGGGGAGAGGAAAATAGTTTGGTTAAATTTATTGGCTTAGTGATTTGTAGGCTTTCCCATGCATATAGAATTTTAAGGTTTGCAGTGCATTGCATTCTGGTCATGCTTAACCACAGCTCTTAAGTTAATGATATTACACTAATACCATTAGTGGACATTAAAATGTGGAGATATTATACACTTTTACCAAAACCTGACATTCAAAATGCACCCTGGTCGTTGTATGAATACCAGTCGTATATTTCACCTCATGAATGCGATCATGTGCTTTCATCTTACAGGAATGTGGTGCAGTGAGACCTATCACACTGTGTTTGTGTAATTCCTTCCTTGATGAAAACGCGCCAGCTGTGTTTGCACCCAACCATGAATTTATCCAATGCCTTTGTTTCCTTCTCATCTCTTCTGCTGCTGTTTATTTGTTGGTCTGCATTTCCTTTTTCCTTTATAAGGATTTTATAACGAAGATTAGTACCGCTGGATAGACTCCGCTGTATGACTGCATGCAGCAGATGATGAATTACATAAGAAATAATTGTGAGTTGAGATGTCGTTAGATAAGACGTGACAGTGAGACAAAGACACGGATGTTTATGAATGATTTATTTCAGGCTGATTTACTTGTCCTGTCTGCTTCTGCTCTCATTATTCAGCTTATCAGTATTGTATTTCGCTCATATTTGTATATTCATAAGTATGTATAGTAATAATAAAAATACACTATTCTTCAAAAGTATGAAGATAATGTTTCTTGAGAACCAAATCAGCATATTAGAATGATTGCAAATCTGACAAAATATTTGAAAAGACTGCTGTTTTAACACAAAAAAACTCACAGAGGATAAACTTGTATAAATAGTGTACAAAATTGTGTATTGTGTGTATATGTATACGTATATATCAGCAGTACATTTCTTAAGACATCTGAATTTCAGTTTGCATTGCAGCAACATACATATTGAAGAAGTCTGTCTTTGTCCTCATTTTCACTGGAAACCTGCTTTCATTGTAACTGGAGCACAGGGTGGGGGATTTGGGATATACCCAAGCAATCAGTTTACAGTCGACCTTAATTGAGTTCATAAACAACTCCACTCCAATTCTGTTAAATCTAGAGTAGACACTTTCATTCATATAGCTTCATTCCCTCTCCACAGCTGCCACAGTATCTGTATTGTACAATGCTTTATTGTTGTTGTTTTTTTGTGCATCCTGTTCTTCAACTTTCTTAGATTCTGTCTTTTTGAAAGCTTCCTCTGTCTCTTTATATGCTGCCCTGTTATTTTCGTGATGAAGCCAGAACAACATGAAAATGTTCTCGGAACAATTTGTCAAGACGATATATAGCAAGTGATTTTACTTTGAATGGAGCAGCAAAGCTCTTTTGAGAAGAAGTAGTCTCCTCAATGAGGAGCTTCAGCAGAAATGAATAGATTTTAAAGGGCAACTCTTAGTGTTGGATTAGGTGAGTCAGGCAGTGGGTAGATCTCCACATACTCCCACAATCCTGTGCCCACCAGCAACAAAGGAGCGGCAAATCCCAGCTGGCGTGATGCCCTCAAGTCCCACTAATGAGAATGTTCTGAAAGGTGGGGGCGTGAGAGCTATGGCTCACTCTTGCTCTCTCTATCCATCTTTTCTTGGTATCTGCAAATGCACTGCATCTTCATATAGGCCTATACACCTGTCTCCAAAAGACAAACAATTTATTTGTAATATAGATTTGAAGAAACAGACGTTTAATTATCCGTTTGTCCCATCTGTGTTTTTGGTAGTGACGAGAATGACCGCTAAATCGTGACTGCTGACTAAAGCTGTGCTATTTCTGTTTCAGTCCATCATGGAGCAGTTCAACCCTTGCTTAAGGAACTTTGTTGCCATGGGGAAGACTTACGAGAAGGCCCTCTCCAGTGAGTACATCAGTGGCTTGTTCATTATCACTCTAGCAGGCAATGAGCCAGCTCTTGCTTCATAGGTCTGCTGTAATTTATGAGAAGAAATTGCTTGAAATTCATGCTTACAGAGAGCGCTTCTCCTTGGTTGCATACAACTTTGTGACTAGCATCTGGGATTTGTTATTGCTAAAATAAAAACTCAAATTCCTGCATAGAATGTTGTTTAAATGTTTGTTGAATGTTTGTTAAGAATTAATGTTTTTGTTTGTGGGGCGGACGACTTCCTGTTCTCTCGTAGTGATGATGTCTTAGAATGTTACGTCTAAATCCATTTGCACCCTGAAACCCCCTAAACATCCATCCGGTTCATGCATGTTGCATCTCCAGGACTGTCACATACATGTAACCAGTGACAATCAATGATGTATTTCTGTTACGTGTGCGGACCTTCATGTGTGTTATCGAGATGTTGACTGGGCAAGGACAAAGATGTAGGCATTTCGGAGCAAAAATATGCACTGGGAGGAAGGGAGAGTAAAATGGAACAGAGGACAGGCGTAAATAGGCCAGAGAGAGCTTTGGGAGCAGACACGGTCCCACGAAGGGAGCAAAAAAGGGAACAGGGAAGATGTATATTCAGGACAAGAATGATACATCACTATGAGGACAGAGTATGGCGATTACAGGTATCTGGTGTTCAGGGCAACAATTTAATGTCCTTTTCTGCATTGCCTCTTTCTTTTACAATACTTCATTATGAAAATAACAATTTACTAACAATGTCTCGTTTTTAACATGTAACACTCTTTAAAAAAACTAACCAGATACGATGCAACACAATGACAAACAGTTTATCTGTGTATAACGAACATGAAAACCAGACATTAGATCTAATCGATCATAAAACGCAGCCAATTACTACAGGTTCTACTACTCTAGTGTAAAACTAAGAACACAAAGCTAGTATTTTGTATGTGGTTTTCCTTTTGTTATTGAATATCTGATATAAAATCCCATTTTAAACTTGCACGGTCTCTCCTCATTCATATTTGATGTTTAATATGTATGAGGAGTAGTATTTCGGTCCAGTGAGATTTCAGTCTGTGTGAGGTTTAGTTGGCGTGATGCTGTAGAAATAGAAAAAAAACAATAGCAGATTAAACAGATTGTGGCAGGTTATGAAAATTCTGATTCATATGAAAGAGAACTTTTAAATCACGCGTCACTTTTATTAGTTAAGATACATTGTTAGGGTGTTTTATAGCTTTAAACATTTGCCCTATATTCAGGTAAATAATGCTGCCACGTTGTTTGATCTCAAGGTGTACAGAGTTCTTGGGTTCAGTTTAGCTCCACGGAGAAGGCAGAAGGTTTGATGAGCATTGAATCCCTGTAGAGTTGCACTGTGCCAAGTACTGCACAGAACCAATCACTTTCCTCATCATTCCAGACTTCATGGAATATTTTATGAGGCAGAAAATACAAGAAAAAGACCAACGCTCTAGAGGGTAGACCATGAGAGTGTGTGTATGTGTGCGAGAGTGTGAAGTCTGATAGATAAGGTTAAAAATAGACCCAACTCGAGCGAAATTTGCACTCCCATCCTTGCAGATCAGCCTTGGCTGCAGCAACGACGGTTCGCAGAATCCATCATGGGGATTTGCTGGAGTTGTAAATATGCCAGGTCTTGCAGGCAGCAAAGTGGAAACCCTCCACAGTACACACTAATGAATAGTGCAGATGGTGGCCACTGGGTATTTGCAAGATTTTGGGCTGCTTGGCAAATGCAAGAAACCAATAGTGAAATTAATGGATCATTAAAATGTCATAGTACAAAAAAGAAACATTGGTTGCAATTGTTCAACAGGGACGAAGAGATTTTGGGGGGTTTATTTGCATGCACTAGAGTAGATGATTATGTTGAGATGTTTTGTAAATAAACAGCTGTTAAGTATCCCCCTCCTTTGCCTTCTCCTTGGAAGTGTTGGAGGACTCTTAGAAATGAAGGATTGGAAGGGTTAGGAGGCTAAAAAAAATCATTAGAATAAGAATAATTAGTGACCAAAGACTTTAACATCTTTATTCAATGGAGACTTCTGTCAGCAACGAAGCTAGAGAATATCACCCATAAACTTACAATGTGATAACTGGGTCTAGATTGGGCTTCTCTGTGGTTTTAAACTTCAGATTGTCTCCTGTGGCTGATCAATGTTTCCTCAGAGATGGTTGGAGAGACTTTCTGCCCTATTTTTCAGACCTCTGTAATCCTCTTTCCTTCTGCTGCCTCTCTCGGTCCTTTACCCCTCACCACTCAACCTAACCGCTGGATCACCAAAGCCCCCAGATTTCCCCCTCTAATCCCTCACAACCAGGACGCACCTTATCCTGAGCCTAGGATTTGCGCGGACACTAGCAAATAAGTCTATACATTCATACGTGATTGGGCTGCCATTGGTGTAGCCTTACCACCTCCACCCCAAACACTCCCACTGCATTGAATTGGGATGGTCATACACATATTGAATTTGATGTGAATGTCATTGAGGCTGTTAGGGATTGAAGGCCAGAAGCAGATCTTGCAACACAAGTACCTGTGGCAGTGCAATGCTTGTGTGCTTTCACTATAGATAGGGATGCACCAGTATTACAATTCTGATACAGAAAAGCCTATTTGAATTTTATGGCTGATATTAAATTGTACACTTTTTTTTTGTTTAAATAAATAATTTTAAATGCTACAAGTGAATTGTTTCTATGAAACATCACATGTGTGTACTTTGTAATTAAAAAACGGATATTGATTTTGAGATTTGCTAAATATTACAGGGTTTTGCAGTGTTCTTACATTTTATTGTTTTAATGATTAATACTTAGAGTTAATCAAGTTAGAAAAAGTAATCTAAAGTGTAAAAATAAAATTACTCTTCCAGTACTGGGCAATCCGGTATTCGAACAGATATAGCAATCTTATAATTGCAGTGTTCTGAAATGCAACAATGCATGAAATAAATGTGCAAAGCAGCAAATTTCTTTGTTTGCATACTTCAAAACTCTCTAAAACATTATTTGAGTATTAGATGTGATTCTACAACAAATTGGATGTACTTCTGTCCCTCACAGCCTTTGATACTTGCATCAAATTAAATACAGATTCTTTCCTGATTTTAACAGTTTTAAAATGATGAATTCAAGGCAGAACATGCTAACCTTTGCTAACCACTTGCTCTGTACCTTCTGGTCCTAAATTACACTGTGTTCCAAGACACTTTGTGCTTCTTGGCACTGTCTTCCTCACTAAACTGCCGTGATCCTCTGGCTCCGAGAGAGCCTGATTGAGAGCCAGCCCTTCTCTGCCATGGTGACGCAGAAGAGCCACAGCTGTCCCTGTGGTGGGACCTCACACAGAAAGGGTGATTGCTCTCAGTAATGTGCTATCTGATGTGAATGTTAAAGTTTTGGAGGGCATCAAGCTTTTTTTGTTTGTTTTTTTTAATTTTATTTGAAAGTAATGGTACTTTTGCTATTCATCGCTCACCAATCACAAGCTCCACCCCCACCTCCCCCAGTTCTCTGGCCGAGCCATCATAGAACATATAGAGCTTAAAGCTTTCCCATCCACCACTCCTGTTTTCATAGATCCGGCACCTATGGGTTGCGGGAAGCTTCGGGTTAGCACATTAGCACACTCCCGATTCTTATGTCCCCAATGCTTCCATGTTTCCAGGTGTGACATTTGCAGCAAAAGGCTACTTCGACGCACTGGTGCGGATGGGAGAGCTGGCCAGCGAGAGTCACGGCTCTAAGGATCTTGGTGAGTTATAGACTGTAGCTGCAGTGCCCCCTGTGGTTGGGAGGGGGATTGAACAAGAGAATAACTTGATGGTTTCAGTGTGAATGGCTTTGGATGTATGAGCACATAGTACAGCATATCTAAGACTGTGTCTTTGGATTTAGCACACACTATCTTTGTACAAACGTACACACTCTGCAGATTCACTCATTTGCTTATTGGTGGTTGGTTGCATTGTGTTCATCTATCCTGTTGTCTTATTTCCGTGTCTCTCTATAAAAAATGATCTATCTTTATTAGAATTTAGGGAGTCGCGATGAGACGGTTCTCAATGCATATTAATTTTTCCTTTACAGTAAAAAATGTAAACTTAATTTGCACTTTCACAGCCATAAACTGCCATTCTGCGCTGCATTATAACAAACAATCAATTTTTAATTGTGATTTATGTAAATTAATTAAAATGTCATGTATTTTCTTGCATATATGCCGATTCAGTTGGCATCCTTCCTGCATCTTTGCTGAGCAAAATGGCTTTAGCCATGTTCTTGAAATATTTAAATTTCAATATCTCTACTGTTTTGTTTTGCATGTTTTCTTTTCAGTTAATTTAAAATGAATGTTAGTTTTGTGCATTAAGCATCTGCAAATCATTTGTTTTTCTCCAGCACTTGTATAAATAATGCCCTAAAAAATGATTGCATAACATGTTCATAAATAATTTTACGTGTAAACATTTTTAGAGATGACATTCTCTAAAATGTACAGTCACAGTACAAGTATGTTTTTTTCTCACTAGTGTTGCTGTCTGTTCATTATTTATGACTGTGCCTTGGAGCTACTGTAGCGGTGACTAGTAAACACCATAGCAACCAATGATAAAATGGGAGCACTAAATATTTATCCGAATATACAAATAATAACTATTTGGGCATTTACTTTTCCGAGAAGGGTTCTTTATACTATTCTATTGGTATCCTGCTGAAGAGAGGGGTTATTAGATGATGTTATTTTATTTAATTCAGGCAAGTTTTTTGATCTACAAGGGGAAATTTATTGACCAGAGTGTGGATTTGAGCATAAATGCTTAACTTCAAACAAACAAGTCAGTTTGAGTGAGTTTGAGTCAGACATCAGTGGCATGTGATACTCTTGATAGGACTGGCCGTTGAATCTGCAGCATTATCCCATTCTTTCTAAAAGCACATCAGAGTCGCAGCAGCAAATACGAGAAGAAGTTTTCTCTTTAAAGAGGACTGGAGGGGGAGAGGCTTACAGATGGACATGAAAGCTGGTTATACTTCCATTATTCGTCTCAGAAACATTTTACGAGCATTCATCTTTTCATTTCACTGATTGGTGTCTCATTGAATACATTTTCAACGAAGCTCACGATCCCAGCTCTAATTTGATCAGTAAAAGGCTATTATTTGAATGAATTCAGCTTCATCTTATCCTGAGATTAGTTACCTGGTTTCCAGCTTTCTCAATATCTAAACAGTACAGCCAGGCGGAGCTGGAGTCTTTATGAGATTATATTTTAGTCTGCAAGAGAGCTATTTCTAGAGTGCTGCTGTCTCAGCATTGTTAAAAAGCAGCAATATCTGGGTATGAAAAGTTTAATGAGAAAAGTTTTATAAGGATTTAAGTCTCTCAGCCTTTTCACCTGAGACTTTTTCATCAGTAGACAAATTAAAGCATGTCTGTGTTTGTTTTGTACCTTTGTGATTATGCAGAAAATATATATTTTAATCCTCAATAATGTATAAGGCTGGATGGTATGGCATTTATTCTTCTCCGATACAAGAATGTGTCCAACAATACTATACTGCTATTGTGGTAGATATCAGGAATGATTTATGTAATTATGGCAGTGAGAAGAAATAAATATGGATTAATGCAAAAATACAGAAACAAACAAGTAGTTTTTCATTTGCTAATATTTCCTTTGCTGTTTTAAGTCGCTATTTAAGTTGGTTTTTTATTTAAATGTTACATAAGTCAGATATCATTATACTCTTCCCTTTCTCAGCAGTGCATTTAATGTGTGCGTCCATGTACTGATTATCTTATGTTTCTACAGCTTTTCCAGTAATGCTAATGTCATCTGTCTGTGCCTGTTTTTTTTGTTTTTTGTTTTTTTTACTATGAATGTCAAGCATGTGAGAAATACTTGTGCCTCAGAATCATCATGAAGCTTTTACTAGGGATGCACAATATATTGACAGCATATTGGCCCAATATCTGCAAATATATAATATTTTTTATTATAGAAGCAGCAGATATTGGTTATAAAGTACAACCAAAACATAAAAATCAGCCAGAAAGTAAATATTGGTGCATCCCTAGATTATACAAGTATCTGATCAACAGTGATTTACACTTCTTGACAGTTGCATGTGTCTCTGTTTCCCTGAGTCTCATTCTTGTCTTCACATGGCCCGAAAGCATTCCAGATGCTTGTCATAACCACAAAACATACCAGTTCCTTTGTCTGGTTGCTTTCTGCGTGAGTACATGATTGATTTGTGTGAGCAAGACAAAGAAGTGTGTGTTCATTTTTGAGCAGGTTTTGTTAGGATTTGTTTGTTGTTCTGTAAGTGTATGTTAAATGTCAGTGTTATTTAGATCCAGAGACTTTGAAAGAGCTTGCACGACAACAGTGGCATGAAGTGGAACTTTTATCCAACTTGCAGAATGAGTCTGTTATGAATTTATACTCATGCAGACTGTGTGGGTAAGGGAGCGTGCATTTAAGCACGTGGGAATTGTGGCTAAGCCATGTGAACCAATTGCTGCAATGCTTAAATAAATCTCTTAAGTGAGGTCTTAGCCCAGTGTTAATAATTGATACAGACTTATTTCTGGCTTTAGTATAATTGTATGTTATAAGAAAGGCAGTTCTGTGAATGGGAGGCTTCACTGGCCTCAGACCTTCATGATGATGGTCATGAATCTTTAAAATCAGTCACACACCTTTGCCTGTCACAGTCAGCTCGACGTTAAGATGTTCCTATCTTTTGGACATGTCTCTAAGATGGACTGAAGGAATTTAAAAGATGTTGCATAAAAACGACCACATGTGCGTTAATAATTTAAGATCTGAAGCTTAATGGCTAGCTCAGTTCATATGCCTGAGGTGTGTGTGCACTTGTTGTGTCCCTGTGCTATATTATTGCTTATGGATTTTGATTTGTTGCCCAACAAGCTAGTTTATTAGTACAGTTGACTTATGCATGTAGAATATGCCTGTTTCTTTTATTTGTATTTTATTTATACTATATAATATGTGTATTTATTTTAATATTTATGTTTTATAATTTCTAGTTGTTAATTCAGCAAGGTTGCATTGCATAGCAAGTTGCATTACATCTCACACACTGTTTTTTGATAGTTTAAGATGCAATTTAAGATACTGCTCAGCCCAATATAAAGAATTTTCTTAAAGGGATCGTTCACAGAAAAAAATCGCCCTTATCGCATATGTATTTGTTTTATCTGCAGAACACAAATAGATGATATTTTGTAAACAGTAGTATCCAAACAACATTGGATTGGACCCAACTGAAGGTAACAAAATATTCAGTATTCATGCATAAAAAAGCAGACAAGCTGAATGAAAATGCTAATTCACAATTTTTGTGTCAGTAAATTACGTTTGAATTTTCATTTTTGGGTGATACATCCTTTTAAGAATAGCCTAAGTCAGCTTCAAGGAACCCACTGAGTAACTGATTTACAAAATGAAGTCAATTGACTGGTTAAATGGTTACAACCCGGTGTTCACTGTAATTCTTATGAACACTTTGAATCACCTGAGATGAATGTTAATACCACTTGTAAACAGGACTAGATTAGCACCTCTAATAATCTCAAATTTCAGGCTCCAGGACGTTATAAAATCGAATGAGCGGAAGTAATAAAAATGTATGAAAATCCGTTACAAGAGCTTTGCTCTCTGGGTTTTGGATAATGGCGAGATTTCATTAAGTGCGGTTATCATCCTCTTCATCGCATCCTCAACTCTCGGTCTCTTGCTGTGAAGAGATGCGCGGTGATTCTTCAATGCAGCACTTGTGCGTATCGCATCACCCACTGCCTGCAGTCAGCCCACGCACTGATGCAGGAACGCAGCCGGCCCAAGGAGAGAGAGGGAGCTGTGAGCTAAAAATAGATGAAACACTTGCCTTAACAGGAGAAGTTCCGCTAGAGAGAGAATGAGAGAGCAAGAGTAATGTGAATGCAGCCCGTGCTGTGCATTTAGAGTCCCAAAATGCCTCCTTGGTGATGTCAGTGTTTCCATAAACAGCTTCCCCCGTCTGCCTCTTCAGTGCTGCATGGGTGTGTGGAATACTAAACAACTTCCTGTTCCCTCTGCCCAAATATGGGTATCAGTCGTCATGGATGTGTGATACCAGCAGGTCGTCGTCTTCTCACGTTTGTAGTTTTAGCTTTGGGAGTTTTCCATCAAATTACAACCATTTATGCTGATAATTAGTCTAAATCCTGGATATTCTCGCTCGAGCACAAATATTTGCAGAAAGGCAACTGTGTTCTCTGACTAAACACGATTAATTGCATCTGCAAGCATCTTGCTCTCGCTGTAGTCACAAAATAACTCTGGGGTGTTTGAATAATTAATACTGGCAAATCTTGGTGCAAACCGAAATGCTCTAGCAACACATCCGGTCTCATTTTTGATAAGCTATTCAAATATGTCCCTCAAAATATGCCTCAGATCAGATTTCCAGTACAAACATTTAGAATGAATACACTTAGTTTCTTTGCTACTGTGTGGCCCATCACAATGCATGTGATTTACTTATGTTTGGAGAATAGGCCGAATGCTAAATCCCTCATTAGATCAATTTACAGTGAAGACAAATGGGACATTGTCTGCAAAATGATTAGCCTTAAACAATAAAACCAATAAAAACTGGATGCATTAAATTGATTAAAAATTACATAGTAACAAAAATTCTGAATAAGTAGTTAGGGTTGATAAAAAAGGTTACACTTTTTCGATAGTCCATTTAGACATTCTACTAACTATAAGTAACTTTGTAACTACATGTCAACTAATTCTTGTTAATTCACAACTATATGTCTACTAACTCTCAGAGGAGACTGTTAGGGTAGGTTTAGGGTTAGTAGAATAAGTTGACATATACTTGCATAGTTTCTGATAGTCAGTATGTTGTATGTTGTGTACTCATCAAAATAAAGTGTTAATTAAGCAGACAGTCTACTAATACAATGACTGGTAGTTGACATGTAGTTGTGAAGTTACTTACTGTTAGTCGAATATCTAAAGTGGACTATCGAAATAAAGTGTTACCATAAAAAGTAATAGAATAGCAAAAAATGAAATACAAATAAAACCAAACAAACATTTAGAGAAGTGGAAATACTTTTCTCAACTGTCTCTCTCTCTCTCTCTCTCTCTCCGTTCTCAAGCCTTCAATTCCAGCTCACCACAGGAAGCGTAGAAATAGCACTTTATTATGTGATTGACTCCATCCTGATGTTGGGAGCGCAGCAGCAGGTTGGCACAGACAAAGTTTCATTTTCGCTCCAAGTAGGTGGGATGTGTAGTGTCATAACATGGTTTGAGTGTTTCCTCACCACACTGAAATCCATTGTCTCATCCTCTGGGTATCTCTCGCTCCACACTCAAACAAGGCACACATACAAAAACGGCAAATGGCTCAAACACCTCTGAGGAATGAATCACAGAGCTGATAATTGCTGCTACAGATGCCATCGCAAACAGAAGAGCCGCTTGGAAATGGATGCACCGCTGTGACTTACATCAGATCCGCTTTTGGAGGACATTCTTGTAAAAGCAATTCATACTCTCACAAATTAATGAGTCGTGCTTTAGAGAAGGCTTTGCTCATGAATATTAATGCATTTATGTGTTTTGGTACATCCATTTGTGTAATGCTTCCCAACCTAGACAGTTTTTAAGGCGTTATAGGTACACTGGCGACAGGTAACAAGAGGTCTCAAGAGGCTTCAAGAGGTCTAAAATACATCTCTTTTTTGGCCAGAATTAAAGGCAGCACTACGTGTATTCTTTGCAGAGAAGACAATTCAAGAATGCATTGTGTTTATGTTCATTAGACTATCATGCTGTTAGCTTTGTAACATGCTAATGCTAAAATGAACTTTAATTAGTTGTCCTATGTGCACACAGTTGTTGCCTACATAAAATGCTCAAATGAGTTACTTATGAGGTTTAATTTTACTTGCTCACTTTGTTTTGTAACAGAGATAAATGCTTTATAATTAATATTTATGAGCAATGACTTCACATTAGTAGGATTCATTATTTTGCCACCTGTAGGTCCCAGTGAAGTTCAATAGTCATGAACAGTGATAACAGTGTTGCTTCTATATTTGATCATCAAATTAATTTGGCTGCCCAGCACATCCAATCCACAACCTCCTCTCCCAAATCTATTCTGCTGCAGTAATCAATCTCCATTATGACTTCATCAGCTCCTCTCTAATAGTTATGTATACAGTCCTCTGCCACAAAGTAATGACCACAAAATAATTATTTAGGCCTTAGGGTTTTGAGCTCAATGAGGCATAACAGCATTTCGTCTTGGGTCACTGAGTTTTACAGTTTCAGATACGACTGGATGATTATATTGATGCATATGGATCATTTTGACTGTTTTGTTTGTTCTACCTATGGATATACAGCCATCTGTGAGCTTGCTGGAGAGAAAGATATATGAACTGTAGGTTTGTGTCATATTTAATGTTAAAAGTTCTGCAGCAAAGTGCATCAGAGAATTCATAGGAGGAGACTTCGGTCCAAATGTGCTTATCACATCCATCTGTATGCTGTATAATTCCCTCAATATTGATGTTTATTACTTCTAGCAAGGTCACAGAAAGAGAGAAATAATTTGAGACAAACAAGAGATGGAGAGGGGAGTTGAGCTAGTTTAATAAGAGACAGGACAACAGAAAATTGAAAAATCTTTCCTTCCAGAAAGTAGGTTTTCTAGTGCTCTCTCTTTCGCTCGCTCACTCTGATGAGAGCACATTATGGGGATCGTCTTACCCTGAAAAGGTTAGGTTGACCCAGTGAGACTACAGTTGAGAATGCATCCACATGACTTTTCATTACTTTGTTTCCTAGTTTTAGTTAAATTGTGGCCGCATTGTTCTATTTAGATCCCTTGCTTTAGTCAAATCATGGCCATGTTGTACCAATTAGTTCCCTTTATTTAGTTAAATAATTTGCATATTGTATCATTTGTTCCCTCATATTAGTTAAATCCAGGCCATGTTGTATAATTTCCTTGTTTCAGTTTATTTGTTCCATTGTTTTACTTAAATTGTGGCCACTTTTCATAATTTCAATTTATTTAAACCGTGGTCAATGAGGGAACTAATTAATAAAAAGTGGGAACAAATTCTTTGCATCCAGAGTATCCTATTTCTCCTCCCCTGTACGTATGTGCAAGGAATCGTTTTATTAAAACATAATAGGTTCAAGAAAGTTGTTTCATGTTGACTTTACCTGTGGACTGCAAATCAAAAATCATTCTCATTTTAAGCTCTTTATCTGTTTTGTATTTATTCCTTACTAAGTCCCATGTGCTTTATTTAAATAATTTATTGATAATTAATGCTTTCGTCAAACAAACCAAAAAATTTTAAGGCACAGGATGCTGGCTTGATGCCACAGAGGTTCTTCAGACTGTACCCTAATTGATTCGGCCCTTTAAGAGCGGACAACAATATGTTTAAGTCTTTCAAAGCTGCAGATGTTGTGATCCGTGCTGATTACTGCTAAGCGGCTTAGAGTCCTGCCGAGCATGGCTGAATTGCAGCAGAGAGATGGGGGGGTGGGAAGGATGAGGACGGGGAGTGCTGTCAGACCATTGTGCTGACTTAGACAGGAAATGAGAGTGTGTCGACCTACAGACGAGATCTGGACGGGGGACAGCAGGGTGAGGCCAGGGCATGGACAGCAGCAGAAGGGTTTCTGTGTTACTTTTATGTGAACTTGATAGAAGCCGATAGGAAAGAAATATCAAAGGTGATATTTAATATCTCAGGTGTTTCTCACATGTGCATAGACTCTCATAAGAGCTTTCAATGAAACTGAGCTCGGATGTGAGTGACTTCAAACTTGAACTCAAAATAAAAGCAAAGGCCAAATGATCTATCCACGTTTATTTTATATCTGTATACTTATACGGTTAGGGTTGCAAAGTGGCATAAATTTTGTTATAAATTTTATTCCAGATATTTTGGATATTTCCAGGATTTTTGGGAAATTTGGAAACTTTCTGGAAAGATTAGTGGAAATTTGCCAACCCTATTTGCAACCCTACATAACTAAGGACAATTGCTATATTAATAACTGTAAGGTTTTCATAATCATTCTAATTCTGTGAGAATTCTGTTGGAATCTTTTCTGAATCCTTCTTTTCTTCAGCTGATAAGTAATAAAAACATGAACAGCCAATCAAAATCCAACCTGCTTTAAAGAGCTCAAGCATTTCATCTAACAGACGACATAACTGTAGTTCGCAGTTATAATAGACAGAACATTATTGTGCGTTGATGTAAATGCCATAGTTCTAGTTCTATCATTACAGTAAACGTTTTTGATGTGAACAGACCTTTACTGTGGACAATTACCTCGTTTATTTCTTGTAAGGAATTTTAGTGGAAGCATCTGAGATACCAAAATGAAAAATAACAGAGAAACCAATAAAATTTACCTTGAATATTCATAAAGTTCTGAAAATGAGAGATTCAACTACAGAGGTCTGTATTTTTTCCCTCTGTTTTTTTTTTACATTATTAATCACTACATCCTTTGCACAACTGATATTATGTGCATTACTATCATATCTAATAAAGTTTTTCCTTAATAACGATTTCCTATTGGACAACAGTAGGTATTCTTGTTTGGTATCTCAGAAATGTCATGTTCATGCCTGTTCCCTCTTTCCTGCTAATCTCTTTTCTTCTTGCCGTTATGAAAATGACTGAATTTGGGTACAGTAAGATCATCATATGTGTAATGTGTGTGAACATATCCAACCTTATTAATCTCTGTTTCGATGGACGTTACTGGTTGGATGGCCTCTGCCGACCTTGAACTGAAGCGACTGTATAAAACGGACCGTCCCTCTATTTCTCAGAAGGCAGGGCTTAAGAGGAAGGCTTGATTAGATATGTACTGCAGGCTGGTGCAGTTGTCCTGGGTCAGGCATGACGGATTCAAAGACAGGAAGGGTCACGCTTTATGAAACGCACTGTGTGGCTCAGTAGCTCAGATTTATGAGGGACGTGCATGGATTTCAAATATGAATGAGTGTGTATTGGAGGTATTTCATATCTATTGATATAGAAAATACCAGGCTGCACGATTTGAGGTACTATCATTCACATTGTCTTGACTTAATCACCCCTGTACATGAAGAATGGCTTCCGTTTAATACCAGTTCAGGAGGTAGAGAGACGTCATGCCCATTGGCTGTCATGCGAGTACATGTGCGTCTGTCATTGTTTTTTACAGCAGAAAAGTTGTGTAAGTGCCTTGTCTTTTCAAAGTGTCTGCGGCTGATACTGCCCTCTGTGTTACATACTGTGTGTGCGTTTTTTGTTATTTTATTTCATGATTTTATTAAGCCAGTTTAAACCTGGTTAATCCAGAGTTAGACAAGAGTTTGATGGATGGATGGAAGGAAGGTGTCTCAGCACTCTATAATCATTCTGTCCCTGTGGAAGTGTGCATTGACTTACTAATGAAATGAGTGGAAGTTTTGTTTTAAGGGCAGCTTTGATAACTTAATGTGACTTTGCAATGTACTCTACAAGCATGTACTCTGATGACACTTGATTTGTGCACTAGGAAAACCTACAGATAAGTAATATTTCAGCAGCAATATGTTTGTACTCAAACCCACTGTGGCTATTACGATGAAATTAAAGAAAACATTTTTTTTTTTACATAAAATGATGAAAAGAACTGACTTGTAAGAGTCATTAATATGTGATTTTAGCTATATTGTTCATATAAATGATAAACATTATTTATTTATTAAATGTGGGTGTTATAAAATCACTGTAAAGCACAGCACTGTGTGGCTTATACTTTTACTGTGGCATTATGGATTCAGCAGCAAATTGCGGTGTAGGAAACATTGCTTTGATTCTGTGTTCGTGAGACTATCTGCCCTGTGTTATTTATGCATTTAGTGTTTGAGGTTTGACTCATTCACCCTGGGTAGCTTCTCACTCTTGCTCTCTTTCACACTGTCTTAAGGTCTTCTGTACTTTTGCTCCTGCTCAAACTAGGTCTTTTGTTCCTTTTTTTTTCACAATGCATTGCCTAATCAGAAGAGGCAGCATGTAGGTACCCCGACACAACACACACGCCTAAAATGGCTGCATGATTCACTCTTTTATTTGTCTTTTTTTCTCTCTTGTACCACAGAATGATGTTGATGTGAGAAAATTGTGTGCTAACATTTTCTTTTTGACATCCTTTCTGATTTGTTTCTCATGTTTATTGAACATGCACTTGCAATATGCTTTCACTGTTTCCCATGAATACTTTTCTTTTCTTTTGTTTGGTATGCATCTTCATGGAAGAATATTTTAGTAATATTTTTATTTTCTGTGTGATCTTTTATTTTTTATTAAACAATATGGTTTGATATTTTGTGGTGTTTTCATTTAATTTATCATTCTCATCAGATTCTTTCTTGCACCTTTAGCTTGACTGTCGGCCCATCTTGTTCATCATTTCTTTTCATTTTTCTCTCTACCTCCTTGTTTCTCTTCCCTGCACCCTTGTCAGACTGCATGGTGTCCTGATATCAGGTGCAAAAGCATTACAGTGACAATTTAATCTATTTCTTCTTTCTATCTCTCTCTCAAGGGGATGTGCTTTTTCAGATGGCGGAGGTTCACAGACAGATCCAGATGCAGCTAGAGGACATGGTGAGTATCATTAACTTGATGAAGATCGTATTGCCTCGTAGGCTCACATTTTCTCATTACATTTTCTCACAACATGACTGAATCAATCAGGCTGTATCTAAGAGGCTCCATTAGCCTCCAGGGTAAGGAAATGGAAGGGCGCGGCGTCTCAAAATGTCACATCGACTCAGACGCTTCCGTATATACATAAAGGACAATAGACCATGGTCAAATGCATAAACACAGCATTTCAGACAGAGCACAGACTTTCCTGTGCTGTGTGACATAGCTGCAGATGTTAAACAAATGGTATCTGAGGCCTTCTGATAATGAGAACAGGGCAGAAACTGGAGAAAATGTCTGTTAGCGAGTACATTATGGATTAGTTGTGTAATCAGATGCAGTATTCTTTGGTCATAAGAGAGGAAAATTGCTTTGTGTATATAATATAAACTGTATTTGTCTACTATAATTTTCAGCTAAAATCATTCCACAATGAGCTGCTCACAGAACTGGAGAAAAAAGTGGAATTGGATGTTCGCTACTTAAATGTAAGTATATAAACAAACACAATCACAAACATTTAGGTTGCGATCACTTTTGCCATTTTCTGCCAAAATTTATTGGATGAAAAAATCACTTAACTAATGCACCTAATAAGCACTGTTTTTGTCTTGTTTCTTTATTTAATTGCTTTAAAACACATACAGTCACTTCCAATACCTAACTAGATTGATTCCTAATTTTACTTAATTTACTTACTTAATACCTCCAAATAACATGTCTTTTAAAAGCAATAATTGAGTTTACTGCATGTAATGAAAGCTAGAGTATTAGTGGCATTACACCAACATCTTCTAAAAGGCTCTTCTCGCCTGTACGAGGGGAAAGTGTTTTTTTTTTAACTTGAGAGAAATCTGTTTTTCATGCATGAAAGATCAGTTGTGCATCTGAAATGAGACTTTCAGCTTCACAGATTAAGAAGTCTTCTTACCCGGGGTCTCTAACAGGCTCGTTTGTAAATGCATTAGATTGACCCTCAGCTTCTTGGCAAGAAATCAAATCCACATTTTTTTCGGTCACTCATTTGCAGCATTAACAGAAATAATTAACTACGCTCTCATGCTTTCCGTTCCACACACAGTAAGGATGGCCAATCAGGCTCAGTCAAATGTAGCAGAAGGCTTTGGCAGTGAAGGCTAGTGAAAACAAAGACGTATGGTCTGGAAACACAATGAATCTGTGAAGCAGGGGCTTCTGGGAAGGACAATGAAAGACCTGATTGGGCTGACTCAGCCAAGTTCTCATTAGTAGAAAACATGTGATGACCTTCATGTCTTTTAAATTCTGGGTTCAGGTCAGTTAAACATTATTAAGAAACAGTCGACTCACAATAGGGACACTTTAACATTTATTCTCAGCTTTAAAGCTCAGGATATGCTGATAATAAAGAAATCAAGCATTCCATTCCAGTCTCATTGGAATTTATCTTTCTGGAATAGATGCTTGATCAAAATTTTGAAATACAAGCATTAGGTTGCTCGTCTTGTTCGTTTGGATATTGTTAGGGTTGATTGTGATGAGAGCTGTGTTGTTTCGTCTGGCAGGCAGCTCTGAAGAAATACCAGATGGAACACAAAAGTAAAGGAGAGAGTCTGGAGAAGTGCCAGGCCGAGCTGAAGAAACTGCGCAGGAAGAGTCAAGGCAGCAAGAACCCCTCCAAATACGGAGACAAGGAGATGCAGGTGAGTCAATGCTGCTCTTCAAATTTCAACAAACCAAACTTGCTTTTAAGTGCTTTCTTTTTTGGTGGACTAGTTACATTGAAAATGAAAACCTTCTGTAATGGGGATGGAATTGTTAGCTTTTTTTCAAACATCTCCTAACATCTTATTTCAATTTCTTTCATATGACTGTCTTCAGAAGACATGAAATATAACAAATTTTTTGCGACCACATACGTTTATGATACTTTTTTGGTGCGTCACATCCTTTTTGAAGCTTGAAAGCTCTAGTCTTCATTAATTTTAATTGCATGTAGTGTCTGGTCTTTTCAAAGCAATTTTAAGTGTCCATCTTCATATCTTCTCCTTTTTTGTTGCATAAAAGAAAGTAATGCAGATCTGGAACAACATGAGGCTGAGTAAATGATGAGAGAATTTATTTTTGGTTGAATTATTTCTTTTAAATTTCTCTCAGTGTACAGAAGACAAGCATAAATCAATTCACGTCTTGAAAATTTAATGTCTGTGCATTCTGAGTTTGTCAGTAGATTGGGATTCTCCAGAACTTGAGCACTGAATTTGTTTGTGATGTTTGTGCAGTTCGTAACATCCAACTGAGACTTCATGCTGGGATGAAATATTGTGGGAATTCCTAAATCCTTGTTTCTATAAATAGTCTCTATAAATCCCCCTGTTTCTCTCTTTACTGTTTGAGCATATGCCTTTGAACACACTTGAGAGAGAATGACAAAATTAAACATGAGCATGAATGTTAAAACTTAATCATTAGCTACAGTGCTGATTGCTATAGCATATTTTTGCTTTGATACAATTACAGTTTGATAAAAAAATCATTTTTATAGTCAAAGACTAATTTAAAAAAACATTTGCAGACAACATGGTGATGCACAAGCTTTTTTCAGAGTCTATTAAAATCTTTACAAGAATTTTCACACATTATGGATCTATGGGATTTCTAAATGTTTTCATTCCATAATTTCTGGATAAAGGTGTATTTTTATAGTCTGATATGCTGTTGCACTTTTCATGCTCCTGCATTGCACTGAATCAGACAATAAGCTGTGAACACAGGAAAAAATTATTCCAGTTTTAGTCTGTTTGGCTCTTTAGGTGTAAAAGAAAATCCCACTCTGTTTGGCTGAAGTCCTTTCATACAATATTGTACTTGTTTTGTGTGGGTTTCATTGTGTGTGGTGTCCTTGTGTTTCGTTCATCGAGGCCTCGTTGTACGGGGGCTGATTTGTCGGGGCCGTTGTTTGTTTTGAATGCACGCCTCTCACTACCGGCATCACCAGGTATGAGGTCAGGGGGTAGTGGGAGTGTTTTGCTGCGGGCTGACCTGGGGTCAGTTCATGCCATTAGCAGTAGGTGTGCTTCTCATAGTGGCATAGGAACGCACTGTTACATAAAATGCTGTGGGCTCTGCATGCTTGTTAAACACGCTGTACAGGTGTGTATAAAAGAAAACAGAGAAGGTATGTGAGTGATTTGTTTAAATGAATTACGTGAACTTCCTGTTCCGGGGTCGAACTAAAACTGTAGGAGGATCAGAGTGAACCAAACATCAGAGTTGATTGATTTGTTATTCTGTATCAATTTGCTTCCCTTGAGTCCATGGATTTAAATTTGAATTAAATTGTGCTCAACAGAAAGTTGAGTTTGGGTTGAGAAATTTAAAATGGAATGACAGAAAAAGGAATTTATTAAACTGTAATTCAGAGAAATGAAGCTGCTTCATGTTTTTTGTCTACATTTTGAAAACTTAAGCAAACTAAAAATGTAATATTTATTTTCAGCAGTTATAGACATTTCTTTGAATTTCATCTAAATTCTACTACCTGTTCTGTATACGCTGTTTTATGTTTTAAAGCTTGGCCTACCATAGACCTCAGCGGATTCAGTGCCAAGCAGAAACAGAGGCTCAGATACACTTGTTTTCTTGACTTGGTCAAAAGTTCGATCTGATGTGGGAAGTGTATTTACAAAACAAATGGAAATCACATTCTGATTGTTAGTTTAGCTTGTGCCTCACAGCTCTGGGTGGCATGGGGCTTCAAAAAAAAAACATCTCTGGTCTCAGCTCATATACCCCAGACAATCCCTGTATGTGTAAACCCTTCCCATGGTTCCCTGCATGTGGCAACTCTCTCTTGAGATTTCTTAAATGTCAGTTTTCTATGAATGTCATTTTTTTCTAGCTTTTGTCAATTATTTATAGTTGTGTGTATGTGTTCATTCCACTTAGCAGCTCAGTATGAACCGTGGATGAATTTTACATGTGGGGCTCATGGTCCCTGCTGTGCGTCATGCTGCGGAGAGTCTGGTTTCAGAGATGGCATGAGCAGAACACTGCAAAGCTCACTACACCAAGCCGTGGAGAATCTTTCAAAGGCGTGAATTGTGGTACCATATCATTATTGACCTATTTTATTTTTGTGGATGATTTTTAAAATATATTAAACGTATATTTGCCAGTATTGGATAGTTAATAGTACATGGTACTTTCCCATATTTTTAATTTAGATAAATTGAGCATGAGAGGAGGCAAAGATAAAACAAATCTTCAAAAAATAATTTTAAATAATAATAAAAAAATTATATTTGCAATCTCAAAAGTACATTTTTTATACTCTATATTCATTATTGCATACATTCACATGTACATTGAAAAATTGTGTATATATATATATATATATATATATATATATATATAGTTACAACATAGCATTTTTAATTTTATATAAGAAACACTGTTGTTTCAGTTTTCTCCCTGATTACTAAAGAGAAATGCAGGTCTGTTCCAGATCCCCCGCATAACTGATGCCAATATTAATACCGTGACCAATGTAATGCACTCATTTCTCTCTTTTTTCTCTGAGGAATCAATGCACAGAAATGATGGCGCATTTCAGTCATATCCTACATTCGTATTCAGCACGTGTTCAAATGAGGCCAACTGGAGGGCAGGCAGATTGATTTGAACTGGAGTGTCACTTATGATTTCAGGCTGCAGTAGTGTAGGATATGGCCCCACGTTACACCATTTTTGTGTGTGTATGTATATGCACATTAGCATTCCCCTTGGATACAAAACTAAAGGCACGTAGTGCAGACATTTCGATCTAAATATGATTTCTGAACCCATTTAGCCTTACTCAACCAAACTGAGCCATATGGCGACACACTGCAGCATACAAACACACACTATTTACCAACTTTACTTTATAAACCTGTTGAATGCAGTGTTTTTAGCCTGACAGTGTTTACTGTTGCTTAGTTGATTATGTCATCTATTTTACAAGTGGTACTTTGTGTCTTGCTAATCATGCTGCCTGTCCATTACCTGAATCACTGGGAAATTTGTAAATATAGATGTTGAGTTTTTTTGCCATGCTACTGTATTTGTAATATCTGATGGCACAAATGTAGTTTATGCAGTTTAGTCATTTAAATAAATCATTGCTGAACTTCTGTAGCCTCAGGCCATATTGCAGTAAATATCTATCAAAGCTGACAGAAAAACATTGGTTTTCATCCAACAAGTAGGTAAAATAAAGCAAATTACCACCAGCATTTGCTACTGAGTGTGCAGACTAACTGGTGTAGGGTCATTTTAGTAATTTTAGGATGCAGAAATACATGATACATTTAAGCATTGCCTGTACAATAACATATTTCTCTACTCGTACCTGGCAACATAATGATGTGGTTCTATGTCTTCAGTTGTGTAAGTGCACTCGCTGGAGCTCAACATTTAATCTTAGCGTGTGGCTTGTACATGAACTGTACATGTAAATGTACATGACTTAGACATAGATCATTTTATAAGATCAGAAAAGCGGTCTTGACCCATGGGTCGTTAAATACAAAGACGATCCTGCAGTAAAGTGCTGTCATTATCCAGAAAGAACAAGACAGACGTCATATCTGATCCATTAGTGCACAATACATGCAGTCTACATGTGGATGTGGGCTACGAAAATGTTCAAGTTGAAAAAAAATTACTTCTGCTTACATATACAGCTAATATGTAACATTCAAAATTAAAGATTTAATTAGAACTGAATCCTCCAAAAGGAAGATATATGCCTCAATAATGGCTTTTTTTAACCACCATGCTTTGACCTTTTTTTCCCTTACCTAAAATTCCAGGGTCACTTTAAATAAATATTTAGAAGTCACAACAGTCTTTCAAGCTTGATAAAATGATGTGATTTGGGTTGATGCTATGTGCAAAAATATTAAGCGTTCAGCTGTTTTGTTGTGCTGAAGCGGTGTGTCCAAACTCCCACTCATGATCAGAGAGAATCCAGGAAATGCTACATTTTACATCTAGTGTTTTACCTACAGGTAAAACACTAGATGTAAATATTACAAACAAGCCTATCTGATGTACTTTAGAGCAACTAAACCTACAAAACTGTGTTCTGGTGCTGGTGTCTAAGACCAGATGTGTACCAAATGAGTTTTAATCTGTGGATGTAGCATTGCTTTATTCATTTCAGACGCAAAGACTGAGAGCCTGGGTGAACATATTGTACACATTCATACATCACTGTGAACCCATAACACATTTTTTCATGATGCAATGACCTTTTCTAACTTGAGACTAATAATAGACTTGCTCACAATGATTCCAGCCTTGTTCATTAACACTTGGTGGGAAGAATCAGCATAACTCAATGTGATACCTCGATACCTATACAGGCTGAATAACCTTACAGAGAGTGTCACTGTGTGTGTGCAGTTTGGATTACATCCAGTTCCTACAAGGTGTATGTCCTTGTTGATGATGTTTTGGCTGTGGTGCAATCTTTACCGAGGCAGCAGCCTTGGTAGCTTTTATGTTGTGAAACATACTTGGGTTGGATGCTCTATTATTTTATTTTAAAATATGTTTTACTTTCATTGAATGCTAAATGATGAACATGACCTTCTGTGTCATTCAGATTCTCTGATCAAACCAAATAGGCCAGTTAAATTCAGCCCTCACCAGCTTTGCATGATATGGATCATTGAGCTTTACTGTAGCATTCCCATTTGCTTTCATACAATGAGAGTAACAGCGAGCCTACATGGTTGTCATTTGAAATGTACAGTTTCTCCTAGCATGGCTACATCAAGCTGCGTCAAACTGGTGCATTGTTTGCCATTTTTTTATGTCTGCTTCATGCCACCTTACCTGTCCCTCAGTACGTCGAGACCATCAGCAGCAAACAAAATGAGCTGGATAGCTACATCTCTGAGAGCTACAAGAACGCCCTGTCCGAAGAGAGACGGAGGTATTGCTTCCTTGTTGACCGTCAATGTGCAGTGGCCAAAACAAGCAACACCTACCACACCAAGGTGAGATTTCACATCATGCTGAAGTAAATTTGGGTTGCAGAAACACTGAAATTCAGTTAATTTAAGTAAGAATTGTGTTAAGCTTGCATTTAGCCATTATTTGCACATTTAAATGTGTTAAAGACAACATGAAATGCCATTTACAATACATTTAGACATATTTACTAATGAATAAATATTTGGTTGGGTGACTTGGTCAGTTAAATTGATAAAGATTGTCAAAAGTTCTGATTACATGTTGTCTTTAACCATCAGTCATGTAGTGTAGTAATACAGATCATATACTATAAATTGTAAGTATCCATAAATTGTATACTTGGACAACTCCATACTTTGTATAAAGTTGTTTCTGCTCCCAAATCCCATTTAGTCAGTCATTCATTCCATTTCAGTGCTGATCATTCCGCCATGCTTGCTAGAGAATGTGCTATACTGTGTACTTTGAGAAAGTTTTTTTATTTTGGGTCCAAAATGCACTAATACCTGTGCTGAAAAATTGTGTTACAATGCAAAATGCTTTGTAACCAAGACTACATTTGATTTCAATGAGATCTCATCAAGGTGGTGCCACCAATATATAAAGCACAAGTGTGAAGGATGATTATTCTTTTTAGAACATTACATTCACACTGAACAAAAATAGAGCAGAGATCTGGTGGTATCTGGTGGATTCACCAGCATGTAGAAGAAGACCAGTCATTCCCGCGTAAGCGAGATTCGCTCCTCTACTGTGACGCCCCCGCTTCAGAGCTGGTGATAGACAGAGCGTTGGGAGCAATGATGGCAAGAGAAGCAGAAGAAAAAGGGAGGGCCAGGCAGAGAGTGGCCCACTTTTACAAGAACAGACTGTTCAGACGATAATCACTGTTTTCATGTATATGTGTAGGAAGACTCATACTGAAGAAATTTCTCTGCAGGCAACTGCAAAAACATTTTAGATGGAAGACAAAGAGGGATTACCTCACAATGGAAAATTAAATTGGGGTCTATTCTGTGCAGTACCTCTTTATTATCCACTTTTGTGAGAACAGGAAGAACGAAGTGACGTGAACAAAACTGACCATCTGCCAGAGTTTGTCATGGCTGGATCTTAACACCGTCACCCACAGCAGTCATGGTACTTGATACTTACTCACTCGTCTGCAACTGAGGGCAGAAGGAACAAAGAGAGTATAAAAACTCTCTCATGCTCAGATGACTAAGAGATTTTACCACTGGGAAGAAAATTGAAAAGAAACCTTTTAAACACCTAATGAAATTTGCAAGTTTGAAGGGTTCACAGATTTCTTGGGAACTAATAGGCAGTTAGTAGTGGTCTCTAAATTGCATTTGTGGGATGCCTTTTCACACAAATGCAGTTCAGAGACCACTGCTAACTGCCCATTAGCAAGATTTAGCATATGCTTTTGTCCAAAGTAACTCACTTATTGCAGGGTCATTACTCATGGATCAACTTGAGATCAAGTGCACTACTGTTTGAGGGTTTTGAAACAAGACGTATAGGGTCTTAGAATACATTAGTGTTTAATCAAGGAAAATAAGTCATACAGGTATGTTTTGAAGCGTGTCTGCTGGTTTAAACTGGTTATTAGCTGATCATGTGCTGGTCTTAAGCTGGTTTTAAGCAACTAGCTTCTGCTCAGGACCAACACATGACCAGCTAAGGACCACCTTAAATTCAAACCAGCAGTCATGCTTTAAAACATAACTAACCAGCATACGCTGGATTTTTAAACAGGGTGATTACTAAATCTTATGACTATACACATCATCTGTCCTGCTACTCTTGAAACTTTTGGATCAGCATAAAGTCCAGATGAAACGGAAACTGCACTCATCTTGTCTTTTTCTATTGTGAATAATAGTAGGGTTGGACTTGATTTTGTCAATTAGGTATCGATTGCTTTGTTGTTGTTTTCAAAATCATGCAATCTCATGTGAGTGACAGGTTGCTAGAGGGAAGAGATTATTGTCCCACCCTTTGCGTCAGTGCACACATCATCAGAGAAGAGAGGATTTAGGAAAGGGGAGGGGAATTTTTTAGTTTTTTTAAGGGTAGTTCATTTTATACTTAAATAAGTGCATGGATATTTCATTTATAATAAACACTGCAATATTCCATAAAAATAAAAATTGTCCATTTTAATTTCATGGTGGCTAAGATCTACCAGTTTGCACTCCTGAAGAGTGTTAGCATTTTTGCTTTTATGAACCCAATGAGGTCGTGACAGTCTGCAGGTGCTCAGACAGGCAGGCAGGCAGGTGATAATTGCTTTGGGTTGGGTGGTATGTGGTTGTGACTTAGAAAAGGACCGTAGGGGCTCAGTAGTACTGACCTTTGCCAGCCAAAAACAGACTTTGGAGGTATTATAAGTACAGAGAGTAAGGGGAAAAAATATTTTGACATGTTACAAGGATGTAGGCAATTAGAAGACCTTTCACCCAATGCAATGTGTCATTTACCACACTTATGTTAAAGGATTTTTTTTAACTGAACCAAAATTTGGTTACAGTTAGATTTTTAGCATTACCTTTAGTGCAAGTTTTAGGTGAACTATCACATTAAATAAAAACAATGTCAAATTGTTGATTAAAATTTCATTTGTCACATCTCTTTGAAATTTAGCTCTCCAGTCTTTTAAATAAGCATCCATCCTCAAACAGATGATCTGAATTACAGAAAAGGGTCCAAAGAGAAAGTTGCACTTCCTGTGCTCCACATTCAGAGGTCTCCAGGCATTCTTCGTCTTTCTTACAGCCACTGGTCGTAGAGCTCAGCCAGGCTCGCTGCCTGTGCATAGGGCAGTGTAATGAGGCTATTTCAGGCTTCAACCTACAGGGAGGGGAGGTTGTCAGGATAGAGAAGGATGTCTCAGAGCTTCAGAGGAACACGAGGTGTGGAGGGATCACTTTATCACACTTTATCGCATTCCCTCTCCCTATCAGTCCATCAACTGAAGAGCTCACGCCCTGAAACCTCAGCTTTATATTCACAGAGAGAGTCTGTATTTGGTCTGTTATCCTTGATTTGCCAACATGGGTTTTCTAGACTAACCTTAATTATTCTCTCACAGGTGTGTAAAGCTTGTGTCACTTATGCTAGGTGCTAATACTAGTTGTGGCACTGTTTGTTTGTTTTTAGGGCAGAGACTTGCTGACGCAAAAGATCCCATTGTGGCAACAAGCGTGTGTCGACCCAAATAAACTCCCAGAGCGGGCAATGCTTCTAGCTCAGCAAATGGGCTCAGGAGCGACGGGGACGCTGGGACCCAGTATCCACCACACTTCTAAATCTAGCCTGACCATCTCAGACCCCATCCCTGGGGCCAAGCCACTTCCTGTGCCACCTGAGCTCGCGGCTCTCATGGGAAACCAACAGACGGTGAGTTAGAATCCCAGTCAGACCCCAGAGTAGGGGAGAGTAGGGGGTGCACTCACGGCCATAGGAATGAGAGAGAGTTCTCAAATTTAGTATAGATGGATATAAAGTCATTAAAATACAGTTCTATAGTGACCTCAATGCTGTGAAAAGAATAATCAGAATTCTGCTGCCACTTACAGCTCTCTTTAGTTTACAGTTTATCACAGTGCAGTAACCATTATTCTGCATTTCAAAGAATATTGGTCCACACCACAACCATATTTATAACGCCACAGAGGAATGGTATCATTGGAATCACTTTCAAAACATTTGTTTCCAGCTGAAAAATGATCAAAATATTGATAGCCAATGAGAGTCCCTTCTGTTTTAAAGCGCTTGAGCTTTTAAAGTGCCAGATGGCATAACTGCAAGTACTGCAACTGCACTCCAAATCTCTAATTTACATGGGAGAGATCTTAATATTTCTCACTATATCAAGTCACAAATGGTTATAACTGTGTACAAGACATGGTTAAAAAAGCTGCATCTTATAAGTAAGGACATTCATTCAGGAATAATACAAGTAGTGCTTGATTGTATTTTATATTTCACTATATGGAGAAAATGCATGTATTCAGGTATGGAAACTAGGTGTCTTAATTGTTCCTAAAAAATGTGAATTGTATCTTGCAGAGGATGATGGGAGTAGATGGTGTTTCTATCATGAATGGCTCAGGGGTCCACGGGGGAGAAGACTACCAACGCTGGGTGGAGTCCAGAGCTGCACGCGAGAAACCAGTCCACAGACATGGCGGAGAAACTTTCTCCAACACCCTGCCTGTCCGCAAGGTTGCGCCTGTAAAGCCCAAGAATACTTTGGGTAAATTATGGAATTGAACTTTTATAAAGCAAACAGTAACTCTCTGATCATGACATCTGCAAGATTTCAGTGCTTTTTATTTCATACCCAGCATCTCTATATGACTTAATAATCCGCTGTCTGCATTTATGGCTGTGTCAGTGTCTGTGCACCTGCACGTTTCTCTCTCTCTCTCTCCTTGAAAAAGTAGTGAGTATATCTCTAGTGAGTGGACAATAACAGGGCAAACACTGCTGGAAATGAAAACAGGGCAGAACAGGTGGGAATAGAGAGGACAGCTTTAAAAATGGATAGAAAATAGGTGAAGGGTATAGTTCTCTTTGAGAGAAGTATTTATATGGAGTGCAAACGAAGCTCTTAATGAGCGGCGTTCACGACCTTTAGGTGGAATTTTAAAAATGTTCCTAAACCTACTGTGCTGCCTACTTAGGCAGCAATTAAATCTTATAAAGCAACTGAAGTAGTCCTTCTTACGTGCTGCAAACAAACATTTTGACTAAACTGATTCTAATAGTTTGACGTTATTATGTTCAGAAATATTCTAAATGCAAAAATACAATAAATATATACATAAATATTAGGTAAAATACTTAATTTTTTATCTATTGGATTGTATGATACATTTTGAATGTAATGTACATAATTTTATACACATTTTTGTTATTTCATAGTTATTAAAAAATTGCTCACCAATGATTTCTAATTTCTGACCGCAGCAGAGACACAGACCCTCCCCAGGTCTAGCTCGATGGCAGCTGGGCTGGAAAGAAATGGACGGACACGGGTCCAGGCCCTCTTCTCTCATGCCGCCGGAGACAACAGCACACTCCTCAGCTTTACGGAAGGTGACATCATCACACTGTTGGTGCCTGAAGCCCGGGACGGCTGGCACTACGGCGAAAACGAGAAAAACAGAATGTACGTGTCTTGTGGTTAACGTCACAATATGCATACAGAAAAACAAAAAAAAAAAATTCATTTAAGCATTTGATGAACCAGAGAAACTGCTTCAAATTCCATGTAATATGTGTCCTATCAGGAGAGGCTGGTTCCCATTCTCTTATACCCGCCTGATTCCTGAACAAGACAGCAATAAACTCCACGTCAGGTGAGTCTGTTTGAATATTAATGAGTTTACAAAAGCCCTTTCAGTGTTTAAATGCCATTTAATATTGTGCTGGCACAACCTATGAAATGCATTTAGAGAACTACAGTCATGAGCTGCGTAACACCATAAAGCATGCGATTGAGAAAGGCTTTAACGTTGACCTGACCAATCAAACCTGACCTTGTTTACTTTATTCATGCACATTCATAGTCTTGTTGTGATTGATTCATCAGTGCATGTTATTCTAAAGAGAAAAACCTTTGTAACCTTTAATTCAAAATAAAAGGTCTTGCTCTTCCTCTGACACAATTTTCCTTTTCGCTAGTGTCACTTGAATGATGTCATCATTATCATAATGCTATAATTAGCTATTTAAGTCAAATTTGAGTAATGGTGCATTACGTTTGGCCCCATTCTAGTGCACAACACCCACTTTAATGATCCATTCATTCCCAATGAATAAAACAAAGTCATATATTTTTTAGAAATGTCCTGTTATGTGTTAACTAATCGTGTGTATATGTGTGTGTTTGTAGTTTGCAGCATACCAGGAGCAGCAGCACAGGAAATCTTCTGGAGAGAGAGATGGCGTTGCCGACACCTGATTACGGCATGCCCACACGCTTCCTCGCCCAGCAGCAGAGCACACATCACAGCCGACAGAGACCATACAGCGTGGCAGTGCCAGGATTCTCACAAGTAGGCTATGCACACACACACACATCCTGCCTATTCTTAATGCAGTGTCATTCTGCATCCAATACAAAATGATTAACCTTGACAGCTGTATGGAGATATTAATATAGCTTTCTATAAAAATGTTAATAGTATTGAAATATTAATCACCTTACATAGACATTTATCAGACATGCTGAAATATAGCGGGCCGGCAGTTCGATTAATGCAGCCCAATCTCCAGCTAACCGCATAGAGGACGTTCCAGGACATTACCCTAAACCGAGATCAGTTTCTACCTGTGTTATTTTAGCAGCCTGAGCCCACATTAGAAAGGACCTGTCCTGTTTGATTAAATATTTTGAGACATTTACAAATAGATGGGTTTGGGGTGGGAACAAAGAGAAACGACTGCGGTGATAGAGCGAGTATTTGTCTCTGGAGGTCTTCACTTTAAATTAAATACATTTTTATACAGGTGCAGATACATACAACAGCCTCTGAACATTTAAGATATCCTTCAAATGTATTGGTTTCAATATTTCAACCTAGATTTCACCAGGAGTACAGCTATAGAAGCTGGCATGGTGTCACAAACAAACAAAATCTATAGTTTGTCTTTGGAATTTAAAACATCATTTATTTTCAAGAATGGTTTGAATGAAAAACATGTTTGTGTACTGCTCTTCTGAAATAATTACACTTGCAATGGCTTGCAATATGTATGAATAAGCATGCAAATACTTTTGTAGCAGCATCGAAATACATCATAAGTAGGGCTTTGTTATGTAACAAAGCCAGCAACAAACATCTCATCTCAACTCTCTCATTATTACCCCAGTGTCCCTCCCTTAGTGCATTCAATATTTATTAAGTTTTGCTTGGAATATAAAGGGCATGTATGGTTGTGTTTCTCTGTTCTCCCAAAGTCAGTGCTTGGTTGGTTCTTCCCATTGTTCCGGTTCAGGATGCACTCAATGACCTCCTTTTTTATTCTTGGTTACAGCAGAGATGCTTTAACTGTCATCAATACTGCAGTTCATAAGTGTTATGCAGTCTTCTACTGCCGTCTGCTGGACATTTGCGGGAAAGTAGATGACTAAAAGATGTTCTCTTTTTCTTCACAGCAAGGGTTGGAGGAGTACGAGTCTCGATTCCAGACGAGGTAAGACCTAAGTTTTCACTTACTCATATGCCAACTGAACAGAAACAGTATTTAAAAAAGCATTTTACAGTAGTTTGTCTGTAAGTTCTATCTTTGTTTTCTTTTTATTTCACTTATTCTTGTTTGAATTTAAAAATCCCACATATTTTGATTATGGCAAGCAAAAAAGTCTTGTTTGCTTGACCTGCAGCCGGAACAGACGAACATAGCTGACGTTTCTGAAGGTCTAGCCCAAACATAAGGTGGGCGGGTGACCAAACGGCACCTAAACCCATATTGAACAAGGGAGAACCCTCTGATTGTTTAAATGGGTTTCATAAACCTTGAAATAATATACTGTAGTCAGTCGTTTTTGGTCTTTTCCCATAGATGAGAGCCAATGTTGTAGCCATGCTTTATCAATTTGAACTTTTTTTTGTACAAAGCACCTTGTGTGACATCAATATAAAAAATAAATGAATAAACCCTTTTGGGTCATCTATGGGGAAGACCATTCCCAGCTTTTATTCCAAATTCCTTTAGCATCACAGTTTAAAGTAGGTATAGCTAAAAATATTTTTAAATATTTCATTTTTGCATTTAAGTTCCCATTCCATTCTTGCTTTTGCTGTCCATGTGTGTTTATCTTAATTAGTGTTTTAGCATCCTTTGTTCCAATTTTAATTTATTTTGGGAAATTCATGAGAAGCAGTTTTCCATATGCTACCCTCTATATTTCCAACACTTGTAGTTCACTTTTTATCTTCCTGCACACACCATTTAGATTTGACCTCCATGATGCATATATAACAATGGGCTTCATTTTCACAATACATGTGTGTGGGTCGGTTTTAAAGCTTTTTCAGTTTTCTGATTAGTATACATTTGATTCGTTTACATTTTCATACACTTGACTTGTAGAAAATGCTGCCCATCACATGTTTGTAACATGCATTGATAGAGATTAGCATTAGCTGTAACATTAAAGGACAGTTCACCTAAAATTGAAAAAGTTATCTTTTACTCACCCAAACGAAGAACATTCTTCCTTCCTGTATTCATAAATCTCATAAACCCTATTCAATGAATCTGAATCTTTTGCCTAATAAGCTGCAGCCCTTATTCACTGAACCTGGGGGAAAAAAAAGAGAGCACCAGTACATCGGTGTTCCACATAAAGAAAGTCACACAAGTTGGGAAAGTATGAGTAAATGATGACCTTTTTTAATCATGCGTGAACTATTCCTTGAACATCAGTGCTTTATGCGGTTTGTGCTTCAATGTGTCTGTGTCCAAAGCCAACCTGGCAGCATCTCCCTCTCTTTGTTTCACAGTGCGGAGGGCAAATTGATTTCGACAGTGTGAGAGGACAGACAAACACACAGACACCACCTTCCCCTCCGTCCCCCCTCCGTCCCCCCTGTCTTCCTTTATCTCTCAACAATCCATCCCCCTTCACTCCACCCTCAGAGGAAGAGGATCTAGATCCACCCTTCCCACCTTCTAGTTCCCTTATTTTATCCCAGTTGGAAGCAGCCTAACGGAACCGGAATGCTGAGTATTCCATGTTGACCTTCCTCATTATACGCTCCTATCATGAGGATGTTGAACTTTACTTCAGTAAACATGTTGAATTGTCTTTATGTATCTCTTGCCTGTCTTTCATGCATGTACATGTCAACAATGTATAAATGCATAACTTTTGCCATCCAGGGGTCCACTGATTTAAAGGAATAGTTTACATGAAAATGAAAATTCTGTTGTTTACATGATTTTATTATATTATTTTCTTCTATGGAACACAAAAAGTCTTATTTATGAGATTGAAGTCATGTTTTTTTCCCTTCTTTTAGTAAGTGAATGGTGACCAGATTTTCTCTGAACAAAATGCTTTTCCCCCTATTCACTTAACTCAGAAAATTTTTTTTTTTTTTCCTCTGGAAGAAAGACAAGTTACATAGGTTTGGAACAACATGAAGACAAGTAAATAATTTTTTTTGTTGAACAAAAAAAAATCTTTAATGAAACCATTGTGGTGATATGATTACATTTATTGTTTGTAACAATACTGATGGGTTTATCCAAGTATAAACGACTGTTAATATCGAAACTCAGCTGAGAGAGACAGTATTCTGTACATTCGTAAGTTTGCATATTTAAAAAAAAAGATCTATATATTCAGGTGTTTTTAAATTAATCCTTTTACACTGTACAACTGAACGAAACTGATTGTAATTAATTATCCACAACTTGCAGTGCTTTTCCATTTCATTGCTTATATTTCTGATGTAATCTGTGATCTTATAATATCTCACCTGGAGTCCCTTCAGTGAAGTATCTGTTTTTTAAATGCATCAAGAGCAGGACATGTTTTTTCTGATGTGCAGTACATACTTGACCTTCCCCGAGTCTCAAGTGAAGATTGCGTTTGAATGCCTAGAAGTTGAATTGGAACAAATTCTTTGAATATAAACACCAAAAATAGCTTGTTTCTAGAATTCATGGTTCATGCATGAAAGAAAAGACAACTGGTACCTACATATCCATATCTCATCACCATCCAACAGTAAAGCAATAAGCAGTGAGAAGCTGTGTGTTAGTGATTTCTCCACAGATGAGAGGTGTATCCTTCTTAACCATGGTAAATCACAGTAACACACGGTAACGAGCGGCTCATTGCTTGTATGAATAAAAGCAGAGAGGAAGTAACAATATAGTTTTAATCTAGGCCGTTTACAGTTGCCAAGAAACAGATTTTAGAATTTGAACAATCCATTTTTTTTCTCTTCTGCACCAATGTTCGTCGTACATCCATATTAACGATGTGCCAAGTTTTAATATTAATATAATCCATGTGATCCAGTGCCTTGTACATAGCACACAATATTTGTAAATACTAGAACTGATAATCGAATGTTAAATTATAAACATGATTCTGATTATTATTATTTTTTGACATGGATGCATTGTTTAATTTGATTCGACAAGATCCCTCTGGATCCCTGTACAGCTTTTAGATTCAAATTTGCAGCAATAATCAAATTTGATACCATCCTTTTTTGTTTAGTATCAATTTAAACATGCTTATAATACACTTACACACCACTTGTGTGAGTTTTTTAACCTTTTTCACAGAAGTGAAAGATGAAATCTTTTAGTTCCAGTGTTGTAATGAAAGGGAACTGATTAAATGCTTTGAAATAGCCTTTTTCATAAAACAATATGCTTATGATTAAGCTATAAAAGAGACATTGTTTCTCTGATGTGATAGAAGCACCACATTGCTTGTCTGCTCTAGTAATTGTTTAAAGGTGCACTGCTCTATATTTTCTCTGTGTTGTACTTGAAAAGTCGATTTATTGTTGTACATGAAGGTGATGCACAATTAAATAAAAAGCACCTTCATTATTACCACAAAGTATGCGTGGAGACGTCCAGATTGTACACTTGCTTTTACTTTTCTCATTTTTCCTGCACCAAAGATCCTGCCAGGTTCTTTGTGTCTGTCTGTCTCTCCTCTGGATATAGGTTTTTTGTTTTGTTTGTTTTTTTTGTTTTTTTTTTGCTTTTGCACTGTTTGTCTTTTTCTGTGTGTAACTAAACCAACGTCTTGCTGTAGCTTTGCCAACACTCTCCATCTCTGTTTTGATGAATTTAGAGACAAAAGCAGTAAGGTGTCAAGGACTGGAAGCCAATGCCATTGTTTCTTCTTTCTGCACTAGAATAAAGGCCATGGTACAGCTGCCACGCTCAGAGAGAGCTCCACCTCTGTCATGATATTTATGTCGTTTTCTTCTGGAATGCCCACTTTTTGGATGTAAAACGAGAGAAAGTACAATAATTGTACAGCAAAGTATATACACTCCAATATGCATGTATTTTGGGCGACACCAGAACAGTGTAATGTTGCTAAATGACCATGTGACTTTCTACTCTTGAAAAAATGAATAAACATTTCTTCAGATTAAAGCAGTGTAGTCATTTATGGTTATTGACTTGCCTTGAATAGAGTATGAGATTGTCAATTCACTTGTCTCTAAATTGATCTGTAATTATCAGCTGACAATATCTTTTAATCTTAATATCTGTGCAGTTTTTGTGGTTGTCATAATGCTCAGATTGATCAATCATTGCAGACACTATCAATCTGAAATGTAAGACTGTTACATTCATAACTTTCACTGTGCTACTCGTTTTAATCTTATTAAACATGGTCAGGTTTTGAATTATGTCAAATAAATGTTCAGAATAACATACTAAGATACTACTCTTTCTGTTCCTGCATTATGTTTAATGTGCATGGGCACAAAATTAGAGAGAGGAATTGTAAAACATTTCATGAATCGAGTTTCATGATTCTTTTAGTACTTTTTAAAGAAATAAATACTGGCAAATGACAAACTCAAATTCAAAAATACATATTTACAAATTCTTGCAAAATGGGAGACTTTTTACAGTGTAGTCAGTGCTATTTTATAACTGTCCATTTTTAATAACACTAGACAAACATTTAAACAAACCTAACAAATATATTTGATGCCATACTTTTGATTTTCAATTCACTGTAAAAAGTTGATGTCCTTTGGTTGGTCCTTCTGATGTTAATGACCGTTTTCTGTGAAAGATTTTTCATATACTTTTTTTCATATAACCATTACATTAAATAAGGCAAATAGTCAAATTCCAGGCCTTTTCTTATTTTTTCAGTGTGCTTCCTGAATTTGAACGCTTTTGAGTAAGTAAACAGTTTTATCTCCAAGATAATTTATCATTTTAATGAAATTTATAGGGAAAAAACTAGTGCTGGGTAATGATTAATCACGGTTAATTGCATTCAAAATAAAAGTTTTTCTTTATATAATGTATGTATGTGTACTTTGTATATTTATTATGTAAATATAAAGACACACATATACAGTATCTATTTCAATATTTACACGCATATATTTTTATTCATATAATATATATTATACATAAATATATTTAATATATAAACATAACATATATATTTTTTAAATATATACATGAGTGTATACATACATAATAAGCACAGCACACACACATATATTATGTATGCAAAAGCTTTTTCAGATGCAATTAATCATGACATCATTGAATATCTTAATTACAACATGAATAGTAAAATGGGCCCAAAAAGTATCACAATGCTTATAATCTAAATGTAAATGTATTAAATATATAAGCAGAATTTTAGTTTGTTAGTTTTGTATATATAAAATTATCGTAAAACAAATTTGATTAATTGTGATAGGCCTACTTCATGGTTGAGTAATTATTCAATTACTGGTGTTCAAAATGCTTTTTGGGTCTCTATTTTATGTACAGCACATCAAACTCCGTAATAACTAGGCCTGATTTTATTTCAGTTTCAGGTTCTTTCCTCCTCAGTCTGTGATAAAGCTCCAGCTTTCAGAAGAATTCAATTTACAATTTCATATTTGAATGCAGAATATGATGTGATAATTTCCTGACATGACTGTCAATATAGTGACTCTGAAATGAATCTTTTGAGCAGCCACGGATGCATAAATGATGCAGGGAAGAGACTGAAGTTGAATTACAACCAGCACGACTGATTTTAAAGCTTGAATAATCTCAAATTTTCATTCCCTTCCATTTTTATTCCCTCACATGTTAGGTTTCAAACCTTCTTTTTAAAATTCATGCTGCATGCTGTATTGGATATGTAAGGTTTTGATAATAACTTTTAAGCATGCTTAGAAGGAACAGAACATCTGTCCATTTTATGATGTTATGGTTTGTGTTTGTTTTTGTTTTCAGAGTGACGGATCCTCTCCAATTCACCACATTTGCTCTCACATCTCACCAAAGACAAAGCAATTCCAACAGCAAGCAGAAACCCAAACTCATTATAACCGAAGACCTTGGATCTCGAATCCCTTAATAGGACATCAGTATTTCAAACACATTTTTGCAGGCCACATGGACTAGATCTACTGTACAGAACCTTCTTACAGCAAATTACCCACAATCCTCAGTCAAAGCAACAGAAGGCAATGCTCTGAACCTCTAATCATTCAAGTATTGCCATTGCTACTATAGTTGATTGATTTTAAGCTTGATTTCTATCTTTGACTGGAAGAAACATTTTTTTGTATATATATATGTATATATATATATATATATATATATACATATATACAGTGGGTACGGAAAGTATTCAGACCCCCTTAAATTTTTCACTCTTTGTTATATTGCAGCCATTTGCTA
>JAUMHE010000061.1:14198698-14212118 GCA_032359235.1 Enteromius mattozi
AATCTGCAAAAATGTCAACAATTCTGTGTTTTTCTGTCAATATGGGGTGCTGTGTGTACATTAATGAGGAAAAAATTTACTTAAATGATTTTAGCAAATGGCTGCAATATACCAAAGAGTGAAAAATTTAAGGGGGTCTGAATACTTTCCATCAAATATTGTAAGCATGATTATTTTCTTTGATGTTTTTGTTTTAGAAACCTGCTGCTCTCCTGCTATTATACATTTGTTTAAGGTCTTCTGCACTTTAAATCAAGGTTCAGCCTCCAATAAAGAGAGACAGCATGTTTTGAATTGATATTTGACATAACAGAAATGCACCTCTTCACTTGATATAAACACATTTTATATGCTATATTAAGTATTGTGCTAAGATTGTAGATTTTACTATAGAGGTTGTAATTTAATATCACTATCACAATTCTGGTGCTTGTTCGTGTCACACACAAAAGTTTTCTTTACAAAAAGTTGTCATATGGCTTCAGAAGACTTGCATGACAGCCCTCTTTTTGGAGTATTTATCATGAACAATTACAATTTAATGAAGGGTGAATTTTGATTTTCACATTGTAATCAGCACTTCTTATAGCAAACAGCCAAGATTCCCCAAAACATCTTATAAAATGGCCTAGAGGATGTATAAAGTGATTCTCCTCTCTATTTTATATCTCTATTAAATTGTCTATTACGAAGACAGTTCTTCAAACATAGCCTTCTTCTTTAGCTTTATCTTTTCCCCCCTCACAAATCCACTCAGTATTCATACTTTTTTAATAACCACACTCTAAAACACTGCTACACAAACAACTTCACTCTCGCTTATTCTCTCGTTCAATCTTCTGCATTGAAACGGAGGGTTTTAAAGCGTTTCAGCATCACATGTGTTCACTCATTAGCCCAAACTGAGAAAGAAAAAGATTTCCAGAGTAAATTCCAAATAAAAATACGTAGCCAGTGATTATGTGTGTTCTTAATTATATTGTATATGATGTAAATATTGTGTTTGAACAGAGTGAGAATGATAAAATTGAGTATGACTATACAGAATATTTGTATGATCCACTTGGTAGCCCATTAGATATTTTTCCACCAGATGTATTTTCTTCCATTTTTGTTTTTTTGTACTTACTTGCATCTATCGTATTAAACAAATAATGTTTAGAAAGACTAATAAAACAGTCAGTTGTATAAAAGTAAAGATTATCTGTGTATCTTGTCTATCCTGATTAAACATGATAAATATCAATATGAAATACAGTTACCATGCCATCTAGCATTTATTATGTTGAATCTGCTTGGAATCTGTGTTGGAATTAAAATTATACAACAGGAAAAAAACTGCAAGAGAGTACCGTCAAACAGAATAGTTTTATTTTTTCTCACTAAATTTGTGACACATTTGAGGAACATAATTACATACACTCTCGCTTAACATTATACCGTGACTCAAAACCATCGTAAGGGCAATTTTCCCCAAGAAATCTGTAAATCTGCCGCTCTGAATCAGAATAACTTACGGGACGCAAATCTGGCTTGTGCCACATCAACTGATACATTTCTTTGGCAGAAAACACATCTTTTCCCCTCTGTCCTAAGTGCCCATTCGATCTTTTAGCAGTTTAAAATTGTTGAATCCAATACAAAAATAGTACAGACTGTTGTCTAGTTCAATCTAAGCTAGACGATTACATAGAATAAACGCCTTCACAGGCAAACGAACAGAACATATCGAGAGAAGCGTATTGAGATTTATGCTTGGTCAGACGCACAGAAGTGTGCAGGTAGCATGGAGTCCCTCAGTACTGTACACGGTCCTCAGTCACATCAGCAGCTCGTCCTCCTTGACCACGTCCAATGTGTTGTTTCCCAACCATATGGGAACAAAAATCACAATATCATATGTCCATTTTGTTCAGCAGTTTAAATTGTTCTTACAAGCTAGTCAATTTTTATAAAGTCCAACAACTAGACATGACAGTCTGTTAAGTGTTGCTGCTTGCAATGCTGAAAAGCATTGATCTGTTCTTCAAAGTTCAAGGAAATATAAAACATGTTGACTAATAAATAACACTCTTAAGTATATGATTAACACCCTGATCATAATCTCCAATCTTCAAAGGTAGCAAGCATGTACAGCATCAATTAATAGGGTGATTACTGGTAAACTGGAACACTTTCTGATCATTTGTAATCATTTTTTATTATATGATCCAAATGGCTACAATATATTAATGATGATGCTTGAGTTGTAGTGTCCCTCTTCACTAGCAGTCACCCTAAACACATTATTAAATAATCATCAAATCCTCCATTACATAATAAGTTGTCAATTATATATGGTTTAATATTTACTTTTGAGATTATTTTGAGTTTTTCTACTTTTCTACCGCATGTTAAAACTTCACTATTTTTTTTTTTTTTCTTTTTATAAATTATTTTATGGATTTAACTGCAGATATTCAAAGTCAGACTGTGAAACATGATTTCTGCTATGAACAGAGAAATAGCAAAAAATGACAAATCATGTGCAAACTTATTAAAATCGAAGCACTGAATAAGTAAATTAATAACAAAATGACCTTAAACACTAGGCATTCAAATCATGAAGAAATAGATTCGATAATAATGCATGTGATTATTAATAAAATCATAAAAGTGGTTTCAGAATGCCATGTCACCAAAACACAATGCTACTCTCAGGCAGGTGACAAACACAAGGCAGCTGTGTGTCGTGAACTTCAATTTAGTCATAAAAACACTCAAATAACCTCTCCCTTTAAAACTCCTCTTTTTATAGACAAACACTGCATTGATATTTCACAGTAAAAATCAGTTCAGTTTAGTTTTGTTACATTTTGCTTGTTTAATTTTTGATGCAGTGATAACTTTAGCGTCTTTTCAACACTTTCCAAAAATACAGTATCTGATGTTGTAAACAGTCACAGTCAGTTTCCAGTAGGTCCGTATAAACTAAGTAGATCCATCCAAACTGTTTGATTTACAATAAGCTTAATATTTTATCATGATTTTTTTTTTCTTCTGGGACCCTTCCGAAAGGGCTTCTTTGAAGTGTTTGCTGACATTAAGAGGCACTGTCTTTGAGGGTATCCAAAAACGGTTTCCAGAGAGATCAAAACCTCCTTCTTATTGTGATCTCCTTGATAAAAAAAATCAACAAAAATAAGTGTCTGTCAGTGCTGCTCAGTGTTGGCAGTAGTATGGTGATTCACTCTTTTTCCCCATCTTCACTGCTCCCTTTAAAACAGAGATTTTTTTTTATTATATTAGATTCATGTTTAACTAACATGCAAATTATCACAGGAGTATCTGAAGTATTTTGAAAATGAAAACAGATTTTTCTGTATGACAAATCTGTTCAAAGACAACATCATATGAAATATGTTGAAAAAAGGTAATTTTCATTTTAGCATGTTTTGGAGTCATGAAATCGTTTTTTTATTGGTTTTACAATTATATTGTTGTCACTTCCCCACCATTGACAGAATGTTCTGGCAATCCATGTTTTCACTGTTATACATTAGGGGGCTCTATTGTGCAACTTCTGAAATATTATATAGTCTCTAGATGCAAAAACAAGAGAAGAACCAGAAACGAGCAACAGAAGCACTGCTCACGCACAAAATTATTTATTTTTTTCAATACAATCAATACAACTAAATATTCTAGGGACCATGAAAATTTGATTAAAAGTGGTGGTACTGGCTTGTAACTGCTAATAGAGAACAAGTTTATTATAAGTACACTGCTTTAAACGTGTCGTCTCACCTCCTGCAGAATCCATATCTGAATCCGAGACATGTGTGATGGAGAAACGTGACACGTTGGATGGAGAAACGGTAAAACGTGAGACCTGTGCCACAGGTTTAGTACTGCCACTCAGTAGGCTCGGCTTTGGAGTAATGTCTGGTGGAGACCCCTTAGATGATGTGGGAAGGGGCAACAATGGGAAATCATCTTCCCATTCAAACCCTGCACCTTAGATCAAAATCAAAGAAGGATGGTAAATAATTAGTGTTAACATTTTTGAAAAAATCTGCAAACAAAAAAAGGAAGGAAAAAGTCTTACTCTCTTCTGAGATGTTTCCGTCAGAAGAGTCATCGGAGGCATTGATCTTTTCCTGCTGGTTTTGTGTTTTACCCTTTGCACTCGGTTTGCTTGATTCTCCACTCAAGGGAAAACTCTGATCTGCCAGTTCTCTAGTTGGGCTTTCCTGGTTGGATTGATATAATTTTATATTAAACTTCAAAAGTGATTCAATATATCAAAACTCTTGAAATAACTGGACATTAAATACCTGGTCAAACAGAAAGACGGTGACATCGTCGAAGAAAGAAACCACTTTCTTTTTGTTCTCCATTTCGTCAGACAGTGAATCGCTGAGCAGCGTTGGTATCTTAAGCAGACTTCTGAGTTTGTGTGCATCACTGCAGTCACTCACAATGATAGGTACGGTCAAGATCTCGTCCTCACTTTCTTCGCTCTGTTCCTGGATACTGTAAGTGCGCAGTTCCTCATCAGACTCATCGCTATCCTCAGAGTCGCCATCTTCCTCATCTGCCTCCTCTCCATCTGTGGGAGATACCCGTCCTTCTAGTGGAGGGGGAGGAGAGCCAGAACGTGTGGAGCTTCTCTTGCGTCCTTCTTCACAGTCCTTACTCCTGGATTCCAGTCTCTCATGTGTAGGGGAACTGTTCCTTTTTGCTGTTTCCTTCTGAGATGCTAGTTCGTCTTTGGACAAAATGATACTGCTCACATCTTTGACTACTCCTTCTTCATTCTCATCAGTAATGACCTCTACAATATTGGTGTTTGCAACATCACCTTCAGATATGACTTGGTCCAGAGACAGACTATCTTCACTACCTACTTGTTTGAAAGACTCTTCTTGCTTTGCATCAGGACCAAGGAAAACATCTAAATTAGATGTTTCCGATGGTACAAGTTCTGCAGAAAGATCTGAACCTACACCAAAATTTTCATAATCACCAAATTGATAATTTATGGTAGACACTTCATTATAAGGAGATGAGAGAGACACACTACTGATTGTGTCACAACCAGACATGCCTTCATTGATCTTTGATGGAACATTTGAAGTTGTATCATGAGAGTGTTCAGAAATTTTTTCACTTTCCTTTGTAGATGGCAAAAGATATTCATCTGCCTCCTTTTTTGGAGGAAGTAGCTCCTCTTTATCTATAATTTCCTCTGGTCCATCTTTCTGATCTTCGAGTTCATTGATGTCCTCTTCGCTTTCTTTATCTTTCCCGGCATCATAGTCAGAGAAGTAGGCTGAATCTCTGTATGGAGTTTTATCACTCAGTGCCTTCAGCTCTCCATCATTGCTCTCAGATGTTGTCAATGCCATTACAGTATCAATGTTGTCCACTAGCTTCTCATCCTCTGCCCTTATAATCTCTATTTCAAAGTTAGACCCAGATGTCACTTTTCCCAGGGGTTGGATGAAAACTTTAGAATCTTGTAGCTCATGGGGTTCCTTTAGGACAAACTCTGGAGATTCATTGTTTTCAGTGTCATAGCCACTGTCCACTGTCTTGGGAGAGCTTGAAGGATGAATGGAGGCAGGACTGAGTGTCTCGCTGGAACATGCTGTAGATGGTATGTCAATGGAGTCCATGGAGTCTGGGGTACCAACCTGCTTTTGTAATGACTTGAATGTTGGATTGATGTAGTCAACAGTTTCCACTTCAATAGTGAAGTCACCAAAAATCCCTGAGGTTACGTCAGTGATGTCATCATCGCTGCAGTCATCAATCTCCACTAGACTGATACTAGAGCGTCCATTATCCACACCACTGTCTGCTGTCTTGCTTAAGTCTGACTCTGGCTCTGATTTGGGTAACTCTGCTTGGGATTTCTCCAATTGTGGAGTGATGGCAAAAATTTCACTTTTGGTATCCATCTGAGAAGCATCTTCATGCAAAGCTTTTTCTTGCTTCAAGTTTGTTTCTCCTACCGCAATATCCACATACTGCTGTGAGACATCAAACTGTTTGGCACCGTCCCTTGATGACTCTATTTTGGAAACTATATGTCCAGCAGATAAAGGTGCTTGGCCTAGATGTTGGTCTTTTCTGGGCAATGTCATGGGTTTCCCTGGAATACAGTCAATCATGAAGCAGTTCCTCACAAGGGTTCCTGTTAGAGGATCTACAAAATGTGAACTGCTCAAAGCTTGACAACATGGCACGGGATATACTTCAGCCTCTTTGGGTTCATGGCACATATGGATATACGAGCTGCACTCGGGTGAAGGGTTTGAAGGTACATGTCTGCCATGCACCAGGCAAGTGTTGCTTTTGACTGTTGCCTCTAAGTAGTCAATCGGTTTGGTCATATGGTATGGAAGGGTTTGATCTTCTGGCCATGTATCTTCAACGTCAGTCATCGGCATAGTGTAGTGGAAATCTGCATATGAATCTTGGATACAAGACCCCTGCCTTTGAAGCAAGGTCCTTGTCTTTGTATTTGCTGGATTGCTGGAGGACCAGCTTCTTGCTTGCCTTTCCACAAAGATGTCTTCCTCTTCTTCAGAGTCACTGTCATCTCGTCCTACAAATATAGCTCCACCTGATGCCATGTCAATACAAACTGAGTGGCTACCTGGCATAGTCTTCCTCAAAGAGCCCATCATATCATAATATCCTCCTGTAACGTTCTTTCCTATAATGGAGCCTTGAATGTTCTCCAAGTAAGGATCAGCAAAGCCTTGTGGAGGACTTCCAAGTGATGGAGAGACACCTAAAGGCTCCTCCAGTTCCCCAAGTGCCTGTCTTAAGCTTCGAGAACCCCAGCTCTCTTGTGAAGGCTCTGATGGGTCTCGTATCAGGTAGCGGTCCATGATCTTAGGAGGAGATGGTTCATAGTAGTAACCTCCATCCCTGTCTTTGTATGAGACATAGTGACCAGACTCCCATGCTCGTAGAGGGCTACCATGGCCCAAAAGAGGCTCCATAGTTAGAGACATAGCAGGACTGGTGTCGGAATCATAGGCACTGCTTTTGTGGATATCCGCTGACCAATAAATGTCTGGTTTAGCTTCAGGGGGACAGTTCATACACTCCCTAGAGTCTCCACTACCTGTTAGAAAGCTTCCATTGCTGCTCCCAAACTCTGGGCTGTAAGCACACAGGGTGAAGTTCATATCAATATTGCTTTGTACTGGCTCCTCAATGCGAATGTAGTACTCATTACTCACTGATGGACTGTGAGCACTCAGTACTGGTATTTGTTTGGACTCATAATATGAAGGAGAAACCCCTAGGGCGAGTCCTTCAACAGGACAGCCCCCCACTATTCCACTTGGAGGGTAGTAGACCTCCTGACAATGGGGATTGCCTTGACCCAAAGTGCCTGAGGTGGATGAAGAATGGTAGTGCTGTTCAGCCCGTGCCTGCTCCCACTTGTACTCAAAGTTGAGGCCATGACTGGTTTCAGTAACTGTTAAGATGTCATCTCCAGATTCTGAATGGTAGCCGTCTCCAGTCGGGAACTGCTCCAGTAGGGGGAATGAGGAAGTGGTGGATGACATGGGCATGTCGATTGCTAGTGCACCGGCTCCAAGAACATTGGCATGGCTTGTGTTTGGTCTCATGGAGTTCCAGCGTCTCTCAAAATCTTCCTCTGCCTCACTGGCTCCTTTGGCGCATAGGTAACTAAGCAGCAAATGAACTTCTTCTGCATTGGGCCTCTGATCAGGCTGAAGCCAACAGAACTGCATTACTTCATACCTGGTGATACAAAAACACAAACATACAATTTTTGTGCAACTGTTACTAAAAGTTTCAAAACAAGATACATTAACTTATTCAAGATTATTTTTTTATAGATGCATATTATAGGCTGAGATTTGTCTATAAATAATCTAATCATTTTAAAGGCAAAGACTAGGAGAAAGGGAGAAAATTGAAAGGCTATAGCAAAATAAAAAATTCAAGGCTCAAACTCTAGATAATAGTAAAAGAGTAAAAAGAGCAATATAAAGTTTATCAGACACCCACCAGCGGTCAGAAAGAGGATACTTAAGAAGTGGCTTGGGCAGCTTCAATTGCTGGTCCTTTACAGCATAGCTGAGAACCTGTCGGTCTGAATAATGGCGGTACGGCTGATTCCCCAACTCAAACAGCTCCCAGATTGTTACACCGAGTGACCTTATGTACAGAGAGAAAAAAGTATTTAAGTATTTAACTAACAGTAATTAATCCATCAATCAACAATAACTTGATATCTATTATAAAAATTATTTATTTAGGAGACAGTGTTCTTCCTAAAATTGCAAAACAAAGGTCTAAATTCAACACTAGATTTATGTTCTACAGATGCAAGAATTTGCTCTGTGCTGTAGACTCTTTTGAAGGTACTGACCAGATGTTGCTTTCCTTGGTTTGGTCCACCACCAGTAAGTTACCATGAACCTCATCAACCAGCTCAGGGGCAATCCAGCGTAAGGGAATCCAATTCTGGTCTGATGTCACAAAGTAGTCATCCTGGGGAGGAACAGACATGAAATTTAATGAAAGTTATTGAAATGCGCTAACCACATTTTGGTACAAAAAGGACTAAATCAACTAGTAGATGAATGTAATCTTAAATTCAGGATTGTATTACTATTCACAATTAGATATTTTATAGATACATTTGAGTAGATTAAAAAAATGTATAGATTTTAGTGTACACACCTTGTACTTGTTGTGCGCTAGTCCATAGTCTCCAATCTTAACTTTTATGTCTGAGGTTAGCAGGCAGTTTCTTAAAGCCAGATCACTGCAGAAAATAAACAGAGCACCAAAAATAAATAATTAAATGATAAGCACCTTCTAAAAATAGGACACGGCCTAAATGATTTTATATTGCCGGCTCAAATATAACTGGATGTCATTTACAAAACTGCAAGCCTGCATAAAATTAACATACAGTTACAATTTATGACAGATGCAATGCCAGAAATAGCCATCATTTTACTGCATTGTGATTCCAAAAATAATTCTTCAGGAACCCGTTCAAAGCATCTTGGCAAGGACATGCTGAAGTTGCTTGTAGATGTGTGGTGACCCCCGGCAACAAAATCACTGATGCTGGAGTGGAGTAAAAACACTCAGGCAGCATCAGGAGATTGTTGCAGGGAGAAACCATGAGACAGGAAGCAGGCAATTCAGAAATTAACACTCATTAGCTTCATACTGTTAAATCTGATGGCAGGTTTCATTACTCGATTTGAGAATGATAAAGATGATAACCATTATATTTTGGTTCTAAATGATACAAAGTTTCTCTGAACATAAATGTGTATATAAAATAGAATGTTGAAGTAAATAAAATGTGTTGGCTGACCTATGGGTGAAGTTGTTTTTGTGAAGGTGAAGCAGGCCTGAAGTGATCTCACACGCCATCCTCTGAAGTAGTAAGGGGTCAGGGGTCATGGAATCTGTTGCCCGGCAGCTGCGCAGGTAACCTTTAACATCACCCTGTTGACATGGAACACATAAAACACATGCTAAAACACACAGATGAGGCATAAATTCAAATCAGTATGATTAACATCAAAAGAGTGTGCTGTCAGCCTGATTTTCCTCAGCTAACCATTGGGGGGCGATATATAGCAAGACATCATGTGGGCTGCTGTTTGATGTTGTTGCTAAGGGCTGTTGTGTTTCAAAAAACATGCTGTTGCACATTTGACCTAGGTAGGCAATAACAGGAGAAGAATGATATGAAATAAGGAAACACACTATCATGTTGTGACTCTTGCAAAACTGCAAAATTGATATTGGAATTTTTTTAACCTGTTGTTTTTTGTTTGTTTTTTTTCACACCAGGCAAAAGTGAGAAAAATAATAGAATGTTTTCCCTTAAGATATAAAGATATGCAAAAGTGAGGAAAAATAATAGAATGTTTTCCCTTAAGATATAAATAAAATAAAATAATGGACTAACCAGTGGGCAGAACTCCATGACCACTAAGTAGGGTGTAACCTCTGTGCACTGAGCAAGGCATTGCACTAGAGCTGGATGCTGGAGAGACCTGCACAAACAGACCCAAATCATCACTACAATATCCCCGCAATCATACTATACACTCATATTACAAATATAATACACCCAGAATTAATTTCTATTGTAAAACCAAAAATAAAATGTTCAGATTTTTTGTTGTACATAAAATAAATGGGTAACACTTACATACAGTAAGTACAGTAAATATCTGTGCAACTACATGTCAACTAGCAGTTATTAGAGTATTAGTAGACTGTCTGCTTAATATCTTCTAACACTTTATTTTAATCCACAACATACAATATATGTTCAGAATCTTTGCAAGTATATGCCAACTTAAACCCTAAATCTACCCTAACAGTCAAAAATAAGAATCAGTAGACATGTTGTAGCAAGCGAATGAGAATTAGTTTTTTTTTTTGACATGTAGTTACAAATTTACTTACAGTTAGTAGAATGTCTAAAGTGGACTATCACCAATAAATGTCAATGGGGTCAATGTTGTTTTGGACCCCTTTCACTTTCATTTTTATTTTATTTTTCAATGTATGTTTTTCAACCTTCTTCAAAATACCTTCTTTTGTGTTTTACAGAAGAAACATAATTTTTGCAACAACCTGAGGATGAGTAAATTATAAGAAAATGTTTATATTTGAGTGAACTATGCATTTCATGTCTTACAGTACATATTATGGAAAACTAATTTTATCAGTTTAAGCAGCAGTATGTTTTTCATATGGCTATCCAAGGAGGAGTCCGAACCTATGACTTTTCAAACCTTCTTTTTTATTCTTGCAATAAAATATGTAAATGAAATAATGCATAATTGTTTACCGGTACGGCTGAGCCTCTTCCAGAAAGTGCATCTGGTCCTGCACACTGGCACTGGCCTTTAGTTCCTTCACCACCACCTGGGTACTGCTGAGACCAGAGTGAACCTCCCCCAACAATACCTGTGAACAACATCCCACCGACACACATATACACAAACACACAAGGGAAAGACAACAGAAACACACATACAGGTATGAACAGAGGGAAAATGGACAACACACACACACAGTTATTGACAGGGTAACACAGATAGACACAAACAGATGTGCACAAAAAGGAAATGGGTACACAGGAAGGAAGGAAGGAAATGGAAGACAGATATTCCACACAAACAAAGCCAAAAAGGTTTAAATCAAGTCCAGGAATCATGCGAAAAGATGCTCAAAAGGAAACGCAGAAAGACGAAACAACACAAAACCAGATGAGACATCGATAAACATGCAGCCACAGAGACACAGACATACAGATGGACATACCCATTCAATGGAAAGTTGGGGTATTGGGGTAGTGTGTGTGTTTTATGTATGTGTGTTACAAAAAGACAAAGAAGTAGAGAGAAAGAGAGAAAGAATGAGAATGAACGAGGCACATATATTGCCTACATTCTGGAATTCATTGCTACACAACATTCAACATCAAAGCTCGAGTATTACTGAGGTAAAACAGTGGAAGATATTTTCACATCCTTCGGACTAAACTATGGAGCTAAATCTTTGATCCATAACAGAACACTCTTAGGGCATTCATGTCTGTGAGGTACACAAATGTACAAAACAAATAAATAATAGACAATAAACCAAGTACACTTACCTTGCCAAACCAGCCATGTCCAATCTTCTTTATATAAAGCAAACTGTGGCGGCCAAGATCTGTGGATCTCAGGAGCTGGACTAAAAGGTGATTATCAGGAAATAAAAAGACGGGGACAGAACAAGACGTTAATTAGCATCTGCAAAGCTTTAGAATTTTAATCTAGAAAAATGACATAACATGAATAAATATTTCTGTTGTACAGATGTTCTTTGCTTCTTTTGAAGCACAAGATGCTTTTGGGATCATTCTTAAAATTTAAAGAGCTGCTGTGCTCACTATTCCAGTTATTTAAAATACAGATGATATAATTTTAAATTAAAAATTAAATGAGAAAAATGCACAACAGCAGCATTTTCACTTTTACTCTCAAAATGTTGGACCCCTGTCTGATATAAGAAAAACACTGATAAAATAAGAAAAATACTAATAAAAATGTGATTAAATAGATACAATTAAAAAATTAACCTGCAAAAAAACAACATGAACAATGTTCAACAGCTGTTCCAACACACCCTTAGTGCACAATTGAGCACTGCAAGTGCATTAAGTGAAGTTTTGTCGATTTTCCTCCAACAAGACAATCATCCTCCAAATATCCTCTTCAAAAAGCAGAAAAAGTGTGCAGAAGTGATGCTAAACGGCACAAAAACAATTTCAAGAGACTGTCTGAAGAGTTCAAAATCTTCCCGTAAACTTTCAGACTGCTTGAAAGACATATTCTCTGAAAAGCAGTAGACTGCCACAGTAGGGATGGATTTGACGAGTGATTTTCTGTACCATTCAACCTCTCGTCTGACAGATCCTTGCATATCTCTATCATCTCAAAAAGCCATAACAGTCCCTTTCTCTTTTTCCCTCATCTCATCGTGCCCACAAACAGACAGTTTATTGTCAGTGTTTATGACATACTGTCTCACTCCCTGTCCCCTTTTTATGCAGCGGCCATATTTTACGCCCATGTGGTGTTGTAGAGGCTGCTCATTCTGCCTGCCCCCTCTCAGAGAGCCCTCGCTGGGAAGAATCGGGCTCTTTGTCATGCCGGCGGTGCTGCTTGGTACCACTGAGAGGATGGAAACACTAATGCTATTATTCCTGAGGTTTCTAGCTCGAGACTGGGCAAGCAAATGGCCGGTAAGCAAATCAGAAATGTTTGATGTTAGTGCGGGATAGGAAAGAACAAATCAGAATAAATATTATATTACAGTGGGATTGCAAACAACAGTACAGAATATATGACGAGACTGAAGATACTGTTATAAACTGCCTGGGTTTTAAATAAAATTTAAATACAATGTTTATATCAAACATTAGCAGCGCAAAGCCAAATACAAAGATTATACCAGTGTTGTTATTGTAAACTTGAAGTAAAACTATTTAAAATAGAGTTTGGTATTTGAAACAAAACTGAAATAAATAAAAAAAATCAATATTACATTAAAATGTTAACTGAAATCAGCAAGTTCACCCAAACATGCTAATTGTTTGCACAGAATTGTTGAATAAAGTAGCTAATTTTGGTTTCTTTGCGCAGAAAAAAGTGTCCTTGTAGCTTTATTAAATTAAAATTGAACCACTGATGTCACATGGGCTTTTTTAACAATGTCCTTGTTACTTTTCTGGGTCTTGAACATTTCTGTTGCATTACTGTCTATGTATATATATATATATATATATATATATATATATGCATTACTGTCTATATATATATATATATATATATATATATATATATATTTT
>JAUMHE010000061.1:14212205-14226257 GCA_032359235.1 Enteromius mattozi
ATATAGATATATATATATATATATATATATTTTTTTTTTTTATACTTTTAAGTAAGATTTTTAATAAATAATATTTTCAAAATATTAATAAATATACAACAGGATATAAATAGTATTGTAAAATAACAATAATTGTAAAATTCTACTAGAACAGACTACTTGAGCTGTGTTTTGAAACATGACAGCTGGGTTCTAGATGGCCATTAGCTCATCCAAGCTGCTAGACCACCTTGCTGTTAGCTTGTCACACTAGTTCATGCTATTCAGGTTGTTTTTTTAACATGGTCTGACTGACAGTTAATAACCAGTTTAGGTCAGCTAGAAATCTGCTACAATGTTCTCAAACATAGCTAACAGCTCAAACTGAATGCTTCAGCCGGTTGAAAAACACAAACTGATGAAATAAATACCTTTCTTTTTTACAGCTGAAAGACACCAAAATATTGCTTTTCTCATGCCAGTCCAGTATTTACAATTTCACTTTCAAAAAATATATAGCAAAATTATTGCTTACAAGAAAATATCATTACAAATCCAAACCGAATAACAACTTCCAGATGATAATCCATTTTCCAATTTCTATTCTGCTGGATTATCCATGCCAGCTATCAAATTCCCAAAACATAGCTAATTGAATTTTCCAGGTTAGTGTTAGTGCAGCCAAAAAAAAAAGCTAACTCTTGGCATTTATTTTTCTTATACAGTCATGACACACCAAAACATTGCTGTTACGTCAACCAAGTTTAAGACTTATTAGATTATATGTATTATTCAGTACACACAAAACGATTTAGGAGACTACCTTCCACATTAAACGCACCTGTCACTAAAACGTCAGTGTGTGCATGCAGCCAAATATGAACAAAACAGCCCTAAACAGAAAAACATTGAGGTCTGCCAACAGCATGACAACAACGAGCCAACAAAAATCCCACCACGTATCAGAATTACATGATTGACTACTTGGCTCACTCATTACCGTGGTGTTGGTCAGTGACAGTGACACGCAGGCCAGATGGCTGCTGGGAATGCAATCGCTGGGAAAATAATGGAGAAAAATCATTCCACTCCAACCAAATGGAATTATCAAACATTATCGAACTTGGCAAAATGTGTTTACTGCTGCTGTGCACGTCTTGCTTTATTTGTCCCTCTAGACTGTTTCTCACAGCAATGCAAATGAGTTTGAATAATATTTTAGTGATGTAGCTTAATGAAGTGAGTGTGATAAAGAGGGTGTGTGCAAGTTACATACGAAATGATGTGATGTTCAGAGTATTTGCTTGCTCAGATCTGTGTGTGTGTGTGAGGGTGTGTTTATGAGCACAGCTGTGTTGGGGTGGATACTGCACACCAGAGTGCAATACATAAACTCTTTGGCTGAAACATCTCAAATCGGATGATAAACACTACAGTTAGCTTCTTCATTTGTCTAACTGACATCCCAGGAGAAGAAAGACACGTCTGATGACAGACAGATGCTATCTGTGTCATGGTGACTGAGACCTTCACTTTCTGGAAGGAGGTTTGTATATCTTACCTCAACCTCATCCTTGAGGAATGACATCATTTCAGCCACTCCTAAAAACCAGGGCCATTTATGAAATTGTTATTGCAGGCTATACCATAAAGGAAACCATAGTGGGATTTTTACTTTGATGAACTAGCTTTATTATTAATCAGATGTCTGCATCTATTATTCACTTATTGCGTTAATGAGATGCCAGAGCGTGAGAGTTGTGTGAGTTGAATCTAGAAAACCACAACCTTTTAACCTCTGACTTCTACTAATCGCACCGCATTAAGGTCTGCCAGACTATAATAAAGTGAGTTGTTGTGGGGAAGAGAGAGACAGAGTATCCATGGAACGGACTGTACACATCGTCTCCCAGATTCCTCAGATTCCAAGACACATTTATGTAGGCTGGTTGAGGCGGCATTATGCAACAGGCAGATGTTGTGCGGATCGAGATGGAATAAGAGAGAGAAAGCCGGAAAACAAAGACAAAATTTGGAGCGAGAAATTGTTTGGATTTCTAGACTATTTGCTAGTGGGGTAAGAAAAATAAAATTAATTAGTGAAATATTCTGTGTAAACAAGTCTTAATCTTTAAGGATGTTTGTACTGAAAAACAAGGGAATTTGCACCAGTGAGGCGCACGCAAATCAAAGACATTTGAAAAAAAGAGAAGAAAAGTCTATTTCTTTTCATTGTGTTTGTTCCCACCAGCCTTGTGGTCTCAGGGCAACCCATAGATTACAGTCCAGAGAGACAAAGAAAGAGAATGGTTGAAGGATATATGTAGAGCCAAAGCTCACATTATTTTTCCGTGTCTATTGGAGTTGTGCACTATCTGAAATGAGAATGCTTTTTAAACTGTAATTGAGTTGCTGAATTTGAATTGAGCTTGAAAATAAGATTGCAGTTTGAATTTTAATGTGAAACATCTAAACTGAAAGGTATGGAAGCCTGTTTCTGCCACTGAATAAAAAATTCAAAACTTTTTATCTTGCAATTTTATCTTTTATTCGAGTTTGAGCAATTCTGTTTATATCTCCCAATTCTGACTTTATAAACTTACAATTGTGAAAAATAAGGTCAGAATTGCAAAATAAAACTTGCAATTCAGACTTTTTCTTCTGAGAATTGTGAGATATATAAATTTGCAATTGCAAGATATAAAGTTTTTTTAATTTTTTGGGTAAAAAAAAATTGAGAGTTTACATCTGCATTTTGAGTTTATATCACACAATTCTGACTTTATTTCTCAGAATTACGAGTTTATATCTCAGAATTGTCAGAATTGCAAGACAAAAATTCAGAATAAGATAAAAAGTCACAATTACCTTTTTTCATTCATTTTTAAAGTGAAAAACTATATTAAATCTCACCAACAGCAAACTTAGTGGTAGTGTAGATACAGTTTTTCTTTTAGACATGTTTGAAAAGTAAATTAAAAAAATTCCTCATCCCATCATTCCTATTCAAATTCCAATTAAGCTTCCTGCAGGGTCTGGCCAATTCAATTAAAATTCACACTTATAAGCAGAAGTTTGCATTGTTCAATTGTGAACTTTTGCACAACACTGTTAGCCATCAGCATGGAGCAGATGGCCTGGGTTGTGAATGTCCAGAGCAAGGCAGGGTTGTGGGAGAGTGTTCGCCCCAGGAGGGAAGAGTAGAGGCAGCAGCAGGGCGTTGGTTTCTTCTGGATTTTACACTGGAGATCTTGTGGGTTGGAAGCGGGACCGAACACATTAACAATATCCTCTGGAAAAAAAACTCATTCCAGAGAATGTGAAACTCGTATGGGAGTTGCATAAGTGGGGTCAGAGCGGATTCAGGACTGAGAGGAAATCAGCCTTTCTTAAGTGCTATGACATCTGGTTCAGCTCATATAGCAATTTTTACAGATGCGGTGTGACGATGACCCCACCTGATCGGCCGGGTTGCTTGGCGACTGGCAGCGAGACCTCGGTAAGAGGCAGGACATAGACGTCAGGACCGGTATGAGATGCAGGCGATGCCGGCGTGGACATGTCCGCTGGATATTCCTCTCCCTCTGCATTCTCAAATTCCTATGGTAGCAATAAAAAACATAGAGGTCAGAGGTTACAGTTGCAATAAATGGCTGGATGAAGAAATGTCTACTCAGCTAATAAACATGTTTTAAGAAAATTTTGCTAACATTCCCGTTGTGCTGTGAAAATGTTATCTCTGTATTAAGAACATTTCTTCTTGTTAATATGAATATTAGATTTAAATTCCATTCTATCATATTTAAAGTGTTCTAAAAACTTCCCGTTAGCTGATCCTTCTCATAATTAACTGACTTTCTGAGAATAATGAAAACAGATAATTTCTCCCTAGTTTAGTTAGTTACATATAACATTACAAACATTTTGCTCTAAGGACATATCCTATTAATATTATAAGAACATAAAATGGATTTTCTGTGAATATTATTATCACTATTTTCTGCTAATATTCAAAACATTTAAATATTAATTAACATAAGAATGTTCCAAGAACATTGTTCTAAGAAGCTTGCCTCTTCCTTCATCAAGTAAAAATAACATCACAAGGATGATCTGAGAACAGCATGTTTCCTCTAAACATTACAGGAATGTATACTGATGTTATAAGAATGTTCGATAACGCTTTATTTCAAGATGTCCATAATACAGAGTAATTACCTTGTAAGTAGTGTCCATTGTAGTTACATAAAACAAAATGTACTTACCATGTAACTAAGTTATGGAACAGTTTGTACTTACAGTTTGTAATTATGTATTGTAGATGTAACAGGCTGCTACTGTTACACATTTGTACACAGCAACTGATGTAACCAAAAGATTGTCACATATGTGTTGCAGACTTTATACAACGCAATTAAAAATTCAAGTACACAGGCATAAGCTACTTAAAATAAAGTTAGTGTACTTTATGTGTATCTATTCTGTACACCTTATCTAGCTGCACCGTAGTTTGATTTAACCCATTAGTACACAGCATAAATGCATGTAATGCCTTTCTAATTACAGTAAAATCACAGAATATTACACAGGCATAAGTTACTTAAAATAAAGTGTATCAAGACTGTACTTAATTGTAAGTAGCTGTGTAACAGACTCAATCTGTTACATATGTGTAACAGTAGCTGCCTGTTACATCTACATAATTATAAACTGTAATTACAGGCTGTTCCATAACTTAGTTACACGATAAGTACATTTTATTTCATGTAAGTACAATGGCTACCACTAAGTACCTAATTAAATAATTACTCTGTATTATGACACCTTGAAATAAAGTGTTACCGAATGTTCTACAAACTTTAGTTTTAGAATGTTTTTTTCCTAACATTTACATTGCCTTGATGAACAGTGATGAAAGTTATGGGAATGTTCCCTTATATATGGATAAAGTATATTTCATCTCAGTTTGTTGCATAAAGAAAGTAAAGCGAATTTTGAGAAACATTACAAATTACATTATTTTATTCATGATAAGAACTCCAAAAGGAGATAGAAAAATACTTTTTCATCTTTTGATTTTAAAAGAGCTCCCAATAGTCATATGTTGCTCAGCTCAATTCCATCTTTGTGGGAAGGATTCAAGGACCCTTTGTTTGTTTGTGTGTGTGTGTGTGTTTTGGGACTTCATGAACAAGAATAAACAAGCAGATCTTTAAACTGAAAAGAAACACCAGTGACTGTTTTAACATGGGGAGCGTTTAACCTGATTAATTTAATAAAATGAATAAAAAAAGAGCATTTAATGCTTACTGGAACAAATGACAATTTATTAAACAGTCCATTAAACAGCCTGTCACCATAATCAGATCAAATAATGAGAAATCCGTTTAATCTCAATAGCTTTCAACTTGTATGTCTTGCCCCAATATGCGTTTCATCTCCACATGGATATGGTGAGACTACAAAGAAAGATGAGGCAGTGCTAAGAAAAGACAAGACTTGGCAGCATCTGGGAATCGGAAATGCTCCTCCAGATGCAAGCAAATTTTCTGTGAACTCGAGAGCGGAGATACAGGGTCAAAGAAATGGAAAACAGTGACCCAGAGGGGTCGCGCACTCTTAAAAGCGCAAGCTAGCAAACAAATACACACAAACACTCAAGTTCCCCTAGAGGCCCCATCATCCACATCTTCACACGCCCCACACGGATGCCATATGACCCGGCTCCTGATCTGCCCAGCGCACGGCAGCGCTACCGAACGCTAGGATTCACAACAGGGCACGCTGTGATCATAACTAAAATACTGCAATAATATGTCGCCTGAAACCACATTGCTTCAGTCACAGTATAAACATTCCTGCCGGCTGAATCGCACTGCATGTTTTATCACATCAGACTAATAATCAGAAACATCTAGTGTGCACTGCTATATCCTCTGATGAAAAAACATCTGGTTTAAGCAAGTACCGGTACTGTCTTCTCCAAAAATATAAAAAAATATGAATTTAGTATTCAGGGATTATTTTTTACGACAAGACAACACATTCACCCAAAAACAATGGATTTTGCAATAATCAAAATGTTTTTTTGAAATAGCTCATAAAAAGACCTGCTAAAAAAAACTCTCTCTGACACAAATGTAGGGGTAAGTTGTCACAATGAGAACCTGCTATTAAACAGTCAAACATTAAAACAGTATGACATTTATGAACACATAAAAAATGCATTTGCATAACCATTTCTGTTAGATTACAGTAACTGTTACATAAAAACTGTATACAATATCTGTACAATTGTACAGAATACTATAACGTAAAATAAGACGAACTGACCCAATTAAAATCCACAATGACCCAACAGATATCATTAAAACATGTTGTGATATTGATTTTTTTCCACACAATATATGTGAGAGAAAACCTGCATTTGCATAATAGGACTTTTAGTCAAAGCCTTTATAATAACTTCCCCAGTCTGATTTATATATGTTATGTTCCATGTGAACCAACATCAGGGAGCTATACATGACCCCTATAACGGTACTGTATATAAAACACAGATTTCCATGATTTCATACAGTATAAAAACCAATATCCGCAATTTAAAATAAGGCGAGTTACATTTTTAATTAAACAAAGTTAGATTATATGCAAACAGATTTTAGTAACATATAGCATACACACTACTATTCCATTAAAACAACTTGCTGAAGAAAGCATTGTTCTGTGCGGTCAAAGATTTAATTAATTTCCCATCTTACCTGCACTTAATGCACATGTGTTACATCTAACAGGTTCCGCAGAATCTTTAACTCTTCCTTTCCGCCCCGTGACCCTGCAATGCTGGGATCTTCACAGAGTACCTGTAGGGTGCCCGCATGACCCCAGACAGATCCCTCACCGGACTGAACATTAGGAACCGACCCATGCTGCCACGCAACCGGAGAACCCAGGTCTTGAGAATACATCATCATAACTCTCAAGAAAACATACAAATAAAAAGCAAACACATTCTGCACTTGAGAGAGAAAGAATGCAGGGAGGGGCAGTTCCTGTGCTCTTCCCATGAGAGTGTGGACGACCAGTGATTAAGAATAGTGGAGACGCTTCAACAAAAATATGGAAGAAAAAAAAAATCTAACAGGGAAAGGCTTTCACATTCTGTGCTTATGACATCACTCTTTTTTTCCTCATCCTTCCTTCCTCGCGCTCATTCTTTCTCACATGTGCATGACAGGCCCTTGCTCGAGCCATCGGCACACTCACATGCATGCTTGTATGCATGTGCATTCATTAGATGCATGTGCATATCTGCATATTTACCATACTAGAGTACATTATACTGTTATATTGGATTGTTTTTGAAGTTTTTATTCAGCAAGGACACATTAAATTAAGCAAAAGTGACAGTAAAGACCTTTATAATGTTGCAAAAGATTTCTATTTCAACTAGATGCTGTTTTTTTAAAGTTCTATTCATCAGAGAATTATTACAAAAAATATTAAATAAAGGTTACACTTTATTTTGATAGTCCACTTTAGACATTCTACAAGCTATAACTTTGTAACTACATGTCAACTAATTCTCATTCATTTGCAACTACATGTCTACTAACTCTCAGAGTAGACTGTTTAGGTTAATAGAATAAGTTGGCATATACTAGCAGAGTTTCTCATAGTCAGTATGTTGTGGACCCATCAAAATGTTAGTAGAATGTCTAAAGTGTACAATCTAAATAAAATGTTACCAAATATTAAATATTAAACAGAACAACCGCAACATTGATAATAATAATAAGAAATGTTTCTTGAGCAACAAATCAGCATATTAGCATGATTTCTGAATTATCATGTGACACTGAAGACTTCAGCTTTGTATCACAGGAATAAATTACTTTTTAAAATATTTCAAAAAGAAAAATAAAACCATTTACTGACCCTAACGGTAGTTTAGGTGGCCACATATGTGACACAAAACTAGTCATAAGTGTCAATTTTAAAATTGAGCTCAATACATCATCTGAAAGCTGAATAAATAAGCTTTCCATTGATGTATGGAATACTGAGAAATACTGAGAAAATCACCTTTTAAATTGTAAAAAGATCTTAGCAATGCATATTACTAATAAAAAATTAAGCTTTAATATATTTACAGTAGGAAATTTACTAAATATCTTCATGGAACATGATCTCCTTACTAAATATCCTAATGGTTTTTGGCATAAAAGAAAAGGGGAAAAATTTGACTCATAAAATGTATTTTTGGCTATTGCTACAAATATACCCCAAGCAACTTAAGACTGGTTTTGTGGTCTAGATGCACTTATATATTTGTACTACTAATTTCAGTTTAAGCTGAACCCTTGATTAGAATCAAATGTATACAATATACACTACAGATGAACGGTCTAAATACTGTACTTTGACTTGATGAAGGTCCTGATAAAGTTAGCAAATGCTAATTTATTCGCCAGCACTTGATGAGTGTTCGTTATTGACTCTGCATATACAGCACTCAACATATTGGCAATAAACACTTATGTAAGCACTGTATTACAGTCACACCTCAAACTAACAAACAGTTGTTTCTCAGCGCTCACAGATCGTGTTTGAGTGTGTGAGGTTTTGAGAATGCTAAAGGGGAATGAATGAATCAATTACCCTCAGGCTTGTCAGACTCCCGACTTGAATACAAAAACGAGAGAGTGTTAAATAGACAGAAAATGTGTTAGATAATAGACACAGAGAGACTGAGGGAAGAGGAAGAGTCTCTTTTCAGCAGCTGATGTTTAAGCGCTGAGCTGTAGTTCCACTGAGGGATTGTAATTACAAATATTTGGCCTTTACTGGAGACCAGGTGCTCAGAAGCATGAAAGAGCCATCCTCTTTTCTTACACACACACTCACACGGGTCTCATTTCTCCTGTGCCTTGACCCACTTTAAAGTTGCTGCTGAAAAATGCACAGTGTGCGCTGAGATCTATAGCCATATGCCGTTTGAAGGCCTCTGCTGTTCGCTACAAAAACACGTCTACAGGGAAGCAATTGTGTCCCTGCGCTCTCTCTGCTTCGGTTCCTTTAACCTTATGAGACAGGACTAAGTGGTTTGCACTGAAGAAATTGCTTTTCTCTGGAAGTCTGGGACTCTGTAACCTCAAAAGGGCAAGAGGACATGCAGCTGAACAGAATGCATGTGTGCATGCGCTACTTTTCAAGTAGCTGATCAAAGCATTCCTACAGATCTGAAACAGACGAAGTGATTCATGAATGATGCTTTTCAGACTTTACAATTTCATTCATAACTCCAGGATGGTAACAGGCCAAGAAGTTGCAATAGAGAGATGTTTTTGTGTAAATTGGCCCAGTTAGCAATCTTTCAATGTGAAATAGATTTTCAATCTGAAGAGATGTGGTATTTATATCAGTGTATTTACAACTGGTCAGTTGTGGGATTCTAAAATGATTTTTAAAGTGCCCCTATTATGGATTTTTGATAATTACCTTTCATGCAGTGTGTAACACATCTCTAAGTGAATGAAAACATTCTGCAAAGTTTTAAATCTGAAAGTACACTGTGTATAAAGATATTGTCTCTTAAAAGAAAGAGTCGACTCTGAATCATGGAAACGAGTCGTTTCTAAAACGAGTCCCAAGCCGTTTCATGTTGATGTCAAAATGAAACATAAGTATATTACCCGCCTACTTGTGGATCTTTTTTGTGTTGGTCTGAATGAAAATGCAGATTCATTCTTCACCCGCTCAGAAAACACTGCTTGAAATGAAATCAAATAATCACCTGAGGTGTTTAGAAAAATTAAATCGTTGAACAAATCGTTTGGGAGTCGTTAAACAAATAAAGTCAAAATAAATGCATGTTACAAAAAGAAAAAGCATTTTTGACCTTGCATACATGCCAACCTGTTGTTTGGGACTCCCAAAAACAAAATATGAACCTTTCATAATCTATAATAGGGGCATTTTAATTATACATTACTGCTAAATGGTTTAACTGATACATAGTTTAATGGTTCTCATATTAGTATACGCTCTCTTTCTTCTCACATATTATTTTCAGAACATCAATATTTCATGCCTATTTTTTTTTTTATTATTATTTGGTATAATAAAGTATAATAAATCTTTGCTTCTGGCAAAGCATTACATTATTAATGCACATTATGCTTACATATTCATAGACAGTGGCATGAGAAAGTCAGAACATTATAGTACAATAAAGGGTTACACTTTATTTCGATAGTCCATTTAGACATTCTACTAACTATAAGTAACTTTGTAACTACATGTCAACTAATTCTCATTAATTCACAACTACATGTCTATTAACTCTCAGATTAGACTGTTAGGGTAGGTTTAGGGTTAGTAGAATAAGTTGACATATACTTACAAAGTTTCTGATAGTCAGTATGTAGTGTGTTGTTGACCCATCAAAATAAAGTGTTAGGAGATATTAAGCAGACAGTCTACTAATACTCTAATGACTATTAGTTGACATGTTACTTACTGTTAGTAGAATATCTAAAGTGGACTATCAAAATAAAGTGCTACCCAATATAGGATGATCTTGTTTTATCATTGTTGGTGCACTGCAGAAAATCTCATTACTAACGGATTTTATTTGTTTTCCAGGAAATTATTATAGCTGAGAAACCAACACGCATTAGATATTACCAGAATGCATCTTTGAGATAATATGAAAATATTAAAAATGCTGCCTTTCTTTCAGATTAAAAAAAAAGAAAGGGAATGCACATTTGTTCATTTTGTGGATTTCATGCATAGTGAAAAATTGTAATTGCATTAAACAAACAAAACATTTTTTTTTTGACTGGAATTTAAGACAAAGACACTATGTAGGTTTGCACTGTCTGCTTATTTAATGGGCCTGACACTTATACGGTATATTTTATTATGTGTGTTCTGGATTTTGCTGAGTTGGCTCATTCCATGGCAGTCTGATGGAATTTAAGAGCCACTACTTGTAAAAGTGATTGATATTAAAGAGGGTCTCACCTTAAAGCCAATGTCACCTCGTTTACAGCACAGGCAAGCCAGCATGAGGAAGATGAAGGTAAAAAGTCCAGAAAAAGACACAGCCACCACAGCCAGAGAGGATGACCAGGACAGCTCACTCAGTGGAGCGCCATCTGCAGGACAGACAACACATTACACAAACTAAACCACTGCTATCACAATACAAAAAGAGGGAGCATAAATATTCTATGATCTGATTATTCTTACTTGTGTTCCTAGACAACCAATGCTAGAATAGTAACAATCACAAGGATGCAATAAAAGGACATGATTTTTCTTTTTAACAACATCAAGATTTGAGGTTAAAATTTATATTTTGGTGCTGTAAAAGATCACCATTCATCACTCAACCATCTTTTCAATTTCTGTAATCATAGTACAATATAAATCTTTTAACTACAGGACAGTTTGACGTTGACTTGGCGGCCATTTTGTAGCTTTAACTTCAACTTTTAGCATTTTACCTTCAAGTCCCAGTAAAAATTATATAATAATCACATTAAAGCTACAATGTTTGTTTCTATAGCATGGAGAGCAAAACATATATATTTATGATGGTTCCTCTTAGCATTGTCTTATATTTCTTAGCTTAATATTGTCCAAATCAAACACAGTAGGTGTGCCAAAAAGATTGCTTGTCTAAAAAAAATTTGCAAATGTTATATTCATAACAACTTTAAAGACAATTTGAAGTAAATGTGTAATTTATATGATGAATGACTTTAGTAGGGGTGTCTTCGAATAGTCGAAGATTCGAATATTCGCGGGGTGTTATGATCATACCATTTGACTATATGGGGGTGCTCAATGTCAATTTCACGTAGAACTACCGGTTTTCTCCCAACATGTTAATATACAGCCTATTAAAATAATGCTGTAGATAAGAATCTGAAAAGAAAGAAAGCTTTAAATAAATATTTTAACCTGCATGAATAAATCCAACCACCCCTATACATTTACATTTAGTTTTATTTTCCATCCGACAGAGGTGCATTTTAACAGCAGGGATTTAAACCTTTAACGAGACTTAGATTGAGGCAGAGTGAAAGACTGGATATATTACTATTATATATAAAACACTGTGAATTTTTAGAGTTTAGCTGTCGTGTTTCTGCGCGTTGTTGCATGAAGAACACGTCCACAAAAGGAGTTCATTCAGAGCCGTACAGACACCTTCACTTCTGCATTCTGGGTATTTTGTTCAGATAGAGAAGTCTTAATATTAACATCCTCTTGTATAAATAACGAAGCGTATTCTATTATGAGATAAATGAAATCCCACTGACTAAAATCCTAATGATGATTGTCCAATGACTGACTTGACTCTTATTTTGCCCTGCCCCCAAACATATGATTCGACTATCAGTCGACTATTGGCAAGATTTAAAAATTCCGATTCGACTGTGAAAATCCTTAGTCGGGGACAGCCCTAGACTTTAGTAAGAGGAACTTTTGACCTTACAAACTGAATATAATACATCATTGAGTCTCTTCTGACATCAGTGCATTTAGAATAAGCAAAAAATGCTCTAGCTACAAACAGAACCAACATGTGCTGAATATACTGTAACACCCTGCTGTTTTCTCTCACTTTTTAAACTGTCAGATCTAATACTGCGATACGCAGGCCAGTGGTGCATATATTATTAAAGAAATGTCAGGGCAAACACATACAATAAAGAGCATAATTATCAATAATACAAGGGATATATGATCTAATTCATCATCTAACAAAATAACAAGACCAAGACTGATTGTGATTGTCAGTGAGGTCGTATTTGATAGCTTTATTTATTTAATAGAATTGCATGGTCTTATTTCCATTCCAAATTCAGCTCCAGTAGTTGCCTTGGAAACTAGAATGGATAGAACGAGTGTAAAATCTGCAGTTGGCTGCAAAACGCTGTGTTTCAACACATCCCCTCAATCCATGAATCCTCCATCCTCACCTTTCAGCCCACTCATCTAATCCTATCTATCTATCTATCTATCTATCTACTGTATCTATCTATCTATCATGAATAGAACGTGAGTTTGTGTGTACTTGGCATGTTTTATGAGAAATATGTTGTGAGGCCTCATGAAATGAAATTCATCTATATTTCATTCCCTCTGTTGCCAGGAGGTTTTCTGGGTGCTGAACCGCTCACTGCAGCTGCATTACAATCAGACGTAACTCACTAAGCTCAAACAAGCAGAGAGACACCAGAACTGCGGCCAAACCACTACAATAGAGATACTGCTTTAATGAATAGCAGTTGTGTTACTTGTGTTGTGCCTGGTAAAGGAGGTAATCAGGAATGTATTTAATAGAGATCTAGTCTCTGAGCATAACCATATCTGGTTATTTTGAAAGACAAGTCACGTGATTCGTACGAGCGCTGAAATTAATATTCATGAATCGGATTGCATGCGGTGTTGAGGCACAGAGGGGAAGTGACAAAGACCCTTTCAAGCATCCTTCATTAGGGTTGATTGGACGAAAAATACAGTGATTCTGCTTCTCCTGGGTCGCATTAAAGAACATCTCAAATAATAAGGACCATACTGAATTTCCTCAAAATCGTATAGTCAAACTTAGCCACATTCTGTTCAGTGTGAGATCAATGTTATTGAGTCTTGTCTTAATGAAGACATTGAGAGGGCCTAAGAGCCTGAGAGACATTTTGGAACACATACATTTATATCTATTATTATTACTTGAATTTATTATTTGATCTTTCAATTAATGTGTACACTCAAATTTGGTCACAATGTACTGTATAATTTGAAGGATTTCAGGAATTAATGTAAATGTCTGTAAAATTAATGGATAATGTCATTTAATGAGATCCCAGTATGTTTCCTGTTATTTTACAGATTTAACTGCTTTAGTTATTAGTAGTGGAGTTGCCACTACAATACATTACAAATTAAATGTATTGTATTCTCTTTAATGGGGTTTATTATATACAGGTCCTTTTCAAAAAATTAGCATATTGTGATAAAGTTCATTATTTTCTGTAATGTACTGATAAACAT
>JAUMHE010000061.1:14226495-14238367 GCA_032359235.1 Enteromius mattozi
TGCTTTGTGTTTTTGCTTCCCTTGTGTCTTCCTTGCCCTTATTTGGTTATTCCTGTCCTAGTTTAGTTGATTGTGTTTATTAGTGTCCAGCCGTGTTCCCCATGTGTGTTGAGTTCAGTCTCGTCAGTGTTTGTATTTAAAGTGCCTGTGTTCTTGTCTATGTTGTCGATCCTCAAGTGTCTACCCGTGGTGTAAGTTGTATCCTGTCTGCTTCGTTGATTAAAACCCTTTGCGTTATCAAGATCTGTGCCTTGTGTGCTACATGCTTGAGAGCAACCGTGACTTATATTTATATATAATATGAAGATTTTAGCATATAACATATAGGTAAGTTAAAAATATAATAGAATAGAAAACAGTTATTTTAAATTCTAATTATATTTCACAATATTACTGTTCCACTATTACAATTAACAACATTAATTTAAAAGTGAATAAATTTTAGTGCTAATCGTTTATAATCTAAAGACCATCTTTTTCAAGATCTGTTCAAGTGAGACAATTACAAGTGTGAACTACTACATGCATGTCTGTCATTCATTTTCAGAATTCAGCGCTTACAGTAACATTAGTCATGCAATGCTATTCTATTTCTGAGATGACCGTCTAGTTATCTTCATTTCAACACATTCTCGGAAACACGTTGTCTGGATGCTGTGAGCTCTAATTCCAGACTGTTTTTCAAAGTGTGAGAGCTGCGGTGACTCATTGCAATTTCATCCAGTTATTAGATTCAGGTACTCTCAAAATGTGTTGTCTTTGAGGTTTGATTTGGCTCAATCAAACTCTCAATTTGCAATCAAACTTTAGTCTAAAGTGCTTTTTTGGAGCTTTACACAGAAAATTCATATTTTAAAAGTGCTTATAGCTTACAATGAAGCCAGAGAGAAAACAATCTAAACAGAAATGAATAAGCAGTGGTCATCAGATTTAAAGAATCATGGGGCTTTTGGAGTCTATATTTTCCAAGATAATTAACATTTCTCAGAAAGCCAGTTAGTAGACAGAGACAATACACCATTCATTTCAGCCAAGCACCATAGAAATACAGATAAAAAAATGTTTATCAATGTTATAGCGCCCTATTTTAACTAAATGTTACAAACCTGGATAGACAATAGCTTTTAATAGATAACATTTTCTGAAAGCTGTTAGTTTCAGAGCATGTTTCCTTTACAGCACAAAAAGAGAGTTTACTAAAGTAAATGTAGCAAATATTCCAATATGCTGAAAGAATATGACACCAAGTGATTTTGTGATTATTCTATTCAGCAAAGATGCATTAAATTAATAGAATCACCAGTGCATTCATGAGGTTACAAATGTCTATTTAAATGCTGTCTGTTGTTTTATTCATCAAAGAATCCTGATTTTGGAGAATGTGACACTGAAGACTGGAATAATATCTGCTGAAAACTCAGCTTTATCATCACGAATATGTTTTTTAAAGGATTTTGGTTATTACACTGTATATTTTTTTCTTCTTTTTTATATATCTATGGTGCTGTAAATAAACTACACCTTGCTACTGTGGGTAAAGCCATCATTTTTACAACTTTTACAGAGACTTTTAAAACCCCCAAGCTAGCTGGTGGTCCTCACAGTATCATGAAATAGAAACGAGTTATATTAAGTTGCTATAATATTTTACAATATTGTTTTTATTGTGTTTGTTGCAGCATTTTTGAGTACACAAGGATTCTTCTGAAAATATTTCGAAAAAACAACCTCAAAGTCTTAAAAATGGAGCAACGTTCCAGGTTGTCTCTCCAACCCATTTTTTCCTGTCGTTCCAATCCAATTCCATTTCAATTTAAACTCACAAATTGAAAAGAAGCCGTTTCTTAAATTTTGCACAACCCTGAATCTCAGCAGCCCGTGACTGAACACATAAAAAACAAGATAAAGCTGAGCAACTACTGTTAGAAAACACGAGCAGGAATACAGAGTAGATGGTGGAAGAAAGATATGACTGATATTCTCCAGGCATTTCACTTCAAGAATAACAGAGTAAATGAAGGTGAAAGGGATTATAAAAAACAGAACAATGTTTTAAGAGAGGACAGATGTTTTGTTTTAGCTTTTTGTTTTTTACAAAAAAAGATTTCACTGCAGCTCTCTCCTCTCTCCCTCCTCCAGAGTCACTCAGGGGTTGGTACCCATTTTCAGTGAGCTCAGGCAGAGAGCAGGAGCAGCTCTAATGACTAAATGATGAGGGATGGGTGGGGGTGAACCAGAGCAGAGCCACGAGAGCTGGAGGAAACGTGTACCCTGTTCCCGGTGGGAAGCCACTTGAGCTCAACAAAAGAGCCCAAGCTGAACCGTTCATTTACAGCATTCAAGCTGATTCATTAGCATAAACCAAGCCCAACCTGTTAACCAATCATAAGACTGGATAATGGAGTTCTGCTTGTTGACTGACAGGTGATTTAAACGACACAGGCTGGTGCTTACACAGGTCACGCTCTTTTACTTATACAGGAACTAAACTGCCTGAACAGCACGAATGGGCCTCCTGCTAGGAGATTTTGTTAAATAAAATAAATCATTTGATAATTTATGATAATGATATTAAGCTTCATAGACCTTCATGAAAGTAATACCATAAGGTTCAGTAAGTCATGTTAGTTCAATAACCACTCTGGCGAATTAAGTGAGTTCATTCAATGAAGCATCAGACTGATTCAAACTTGGGAGTGATTCATTAGGAGTAATTCATTACAAGAACAAGCTCACATGAGTCATCTATTTGTGAATTGGGCTACACTAATTGCACCGTATGTTTGTTTATGCACACAGACAGCGGGGATAACACAATAAAAAGTGGTATACAGAGATTTTAGTTAATCACATTCACTTACATTTACCTAACATTTGGCAGATTTTTCTTATACCCAAAGCATTCAAGCTTTACAGTACATTTCTTCCATTCACGCAGTCTCTGGGAATCGAACCCAAGACTGTTTTCTATTTAATTTCAAATTCACAAAAGCATGTTATGCTATTGCAGAAATAATAGCGCCATAACTGCAACAGGCTTAAACATTGTGCTGAGGTAGCTTTCTGTATGATACACACTCATCCTCACACTGATATTCAGGTAGTTTTAGTGTGCTGGCATCACTCCCATCCCTCACTCCACTATCTCCAACAGTTTTGCACATTCAGCACAAGAGCAGGCAAAAAGCAAGAGATTAAAGACAAAAAATAGAGTCTGAATGCCAAACACGCTCAGAGAAAAAGACAGACAGCCTGTTCAAACACGTTCGGGCCATTAATCTAATAAGCTGAAGCCTAATATTGATGAAGAGACAGAATGTAAGAACAGAAGGCAAATGGAGGGACGGGTGGAGAGGTGGAGCTGGACCAATGCCACGGCAGACAAACTGGAAACGGACATAGACATAATGCACATATGGCCAAAGAGCTGCTCACTCTGTCGGACTGACCCCAAATACAGCCTGAGTGCATGAGAAAGCCAGCACCCTGGAGACATCAGCACTCCAGAACAAACAAACTGACAAGATTCAGCTTCAGATGTGTCCTAAATCAGTACTTTAAAATACAAGATGGTTTGCCAGGTTGCCATCTTTGTAACGCCCCCCAAGCTGAGGTTTTTCTTTACATTTCGATACAGTGTCACGTCACTAATAATATCAGACAAAAACTGTAATCAAGTTTATTTATTGAGCTCAAATTAGCAGCATGTAAGCTTAAAAATAAAATTATTATTTTGTTAAATGAAATAAAGCTAAAATAAAATATAAATATTAAATGGAAAAATTTAAAACCTTGCCTCGAGTTTTTCCACTTCAGAATTTCACATTTAATTCAGTGTGCTACTTGCCTTTTTTGTAAGTAATTGTGAAATGTATTAGCATCTCATTCAGTGCAAAATAAAGGATACAGTAAATAGAAATATCATAGTTACAGAAATATGAACGAAGCACATAAGAAAATTCATAAAACTTAAAATCTGTAAAAAAAAAAAAAAAATTAAAAAAAAAAAATTTAAATATGAATAAGTACTATAATAGTATACATAAATTATGTTACACTGCAAATAAAGCTACAAACTCATAAACAAAATATGCTCTCAAAATATTTTACCATGGTTGTTTTGCTATCTTTTGATTAGCTATATATTTATGATGAACATTCAGGAGGATAAAAATAAGATAATAATTGAAACAGATTTTTCAGAAAAAGTGAACACTAAACATAAATGTATACATTTCAAGTGAATTTAGACACTGAAATATTATGATTAAAAGTATGGAAGGCAATAAAAAAGATGATAGCAAAGTGTAAAAATCACCAGAACTGAGTACAATTCCATATCCTATATCTTTAAAAAACACATGACCCTCTAAAACTTTATTTCCTATTTATATTCTATCTACTTTATTATTATTATTTTTTTTTAAAAATGACCCTCTAACACTATTCTTTTTATATGTAAGAAACAACCTCAAACACTAAGGTTTCCAATTCCTTTTCTATTCTATTCGTATTCTTTTTATTTATAAAAACCCTTGCATACTGCGCTAGTCTAACTCAGACTTGTCACAGCACGTACATATTATTGCTATTTTGTAGCTTCTGATTGTTTCTATGGTCCTCATTTGTAAGTCACTTTGAATAAAAGTGTCTGCTAAATGACTAAAGTAAATGTACAGTAAATGAAAAAGCCACATAATGTTATTGTGCAAATATTTTGCCTCCTTATCTTTGATAAATCTGTAAACTAACGTTGAGCAATATCCAGCATTTTACATTATTTTTACTTTATGTCCTTTAAGATACTCTCTCATTGCTTTCTATCAAATGGAGTCCAATTACATGTGCAAAAGCTTTTCTTTTTTTCTTTATGGTATCTCTGCTTGGTGCTTTATTTTAAATGCTAATGACATTTTCAGGCCCAGTGAGGGCTGCTACTTACTGGCTATTCTGAACACTACAGTAATAACATGCTGTGTCACAATATCTAGTCTCCATGGCGACTCTCAAAAACCGTCTCTGTCTCTGATCAGTGAAAGCACTAATTATTTTTTCGACTCCTTTCAAACTTGCTCACAGGAAGTAAATAAAACATGCACACATACACATTATTGTGATGGAGGAGCTAGACACTACTTACAGATATCCAACATTAAAACTGAGAGGCTGTTTATTTGATTCAAATACAATATAAACAGCTGTATTGTAAAATACTATGTTGAAAACAGTTGTGCTGTTTAATGTTTTTTCAGTATTCATTAATGAATAGAATGCATATGCAAGTCTATGCTGTCACTTTTGACCAGTTGAATGTGTCTTGAATACTCAGAATACTCAGATTTTAGCTCACTCTTTCTTCATACAGTCATTCACTATGTAGTGTATAGAGAATTAGTAAACAAGTCAGTGGTTTTGAGCAGTTTATGCATGAATACATACATTCTTCTGCATAAAAATGTGCATAATTGGGAGTTTAACACTGAATTGACATGCTGCATTTGGCAAGCAGAGACAAAATCTTAGGGTTTCAATCCCATTTAAGAGTTATGTTTCGAATTAAGTTTTAATTAGGGTGTGAATGTGTTTCATGTATCAGCACATACACACACACTTTAGCATGTCCGTTAGCAGATCAGCTGTATAGCAGCAGTGAAGTCTGTGCCCCGCTGTGCCCCTGTCTTCATTAAAGCTCGAAGATCTTGGAGTCGTGCTGGGCTCACAAACGTGGTGATTATGTAACTCCCAGTGAAATACGCCACCTTCAATGGAAAACCTTCTTTAGGAGTGTAATTGAAAGTTAACTACTTCACCACTGCTTTGCAATTGTAATGTACACCTGCATGCCTAACTCTGCTCAAACAGCTATAGAAGCAATCTTTTACATTTAAGTGTATTAAAATATGTAAAAGAAATATATACATTTATCCTACTTTGTAGAAACTCTGACCCAAATACTGACGGCCTTCTTTTTTGTACAGTCACCACTAGTTAGTGTGACACATTTTTACAACAGCGACACAGATTGGCTTACTTCAGCACTGCTGTGCAGGAAGGCCAGATACACACACACACACACACACACAGATACACTTTTGGGTTTACTGGTAGCTTTTATTATGCTAAATCAACAACTCAATGACCTGGCTGTCCTTCGTTCCCATTCCCTGGATCTCTTTACACCTACTTTAAAATACAGTTCATTAATTTTAGTAGTTGGCACTTTGCCATCTGTATGACAGCAAGACAGAGAGAGAAAAATATCTATCAGGTTTTTTTCCCACTGTGCCCTTTGAGTTGGATCTTAAATCTCATTTTCTTAATTTTCTCATTATGACTTGAGGCTCTTCCATGCCTAATGTTTACTTTTTATAGTCCTCATTTGCAATCTGTGTTCTTTTCAAAGCTAAGGCACATACTGAATTTGCCTGGATCCAAGTAGTTCTTTATTAGGTCTTAGCAAAGCAAACTATATTGCAGATGAGAATAATGGAATGGTTTAGATGGATCAAGGCCCTGTGATTCCCCTTCAGTCCAGATATTCAAGATCTTTATCTATTTATTGGTATTATCCCTGAGCAAATAAGGAAACGTTAGTAGGCCAAAAAAAATATGTGTGTATGCTCTAGGCTGAAATAAAGAGAACCATGCAGGACTGAACAGAAAAGAGCAGAAATCTGTGTAGACTTTCTGCCAAACTGAAAGGAATAACTATAAATTATTTAAGTGGCAGGTGGCTTTTAGTTAAACTCATGCATTGTAAAGTGGCTCAAACAAAACTCAATTGTTTCAAATAATTTGATTCCGCTCTGGTAATTAATCCAGTGATCAGTTCTTCCCTAAATCCGCTCATTGTATAAACCTTGTTTCTAGGAGGAATGCTCTACCTTGACTCCCAGAAGTTGCTTAGCACCAGCCAATCAGATTAATACTGCCATTTATTTGCTACATAGCTTTGCAAGTTTTGTACAATATACATCAGACGATGAGTGATCAGGGACTAATCAGGGCTCCAATTTTGAACAGCATTAGCATTTTTGACATATTGACATCATGAATACTGACACACTCTCAGAAAAAAAGGTATAAAATTGCAGTACCCTTTCAAAAGACACTAACAAGCGCTACTCACATCATCTTCCAATCAGTTATATTATATTTGTCCCAAATCACTGTTATATATTTGAGCAAAATATCTGTCTTAAATGAAGTCATACAGTATGCTTCATACAGAGAGCTATAGTAATATAGATCTTGCTTTCTCTTTCCTCATGTACAGAACACCGAACTTCAAACTCACCAATGCCACTTCGGCACCTAATTTTTTGCTTATATTACCTGTTCTAGACTGTATGTGATGCATCTGATGAGCGATATCTGTGATTTGTCCTAGACCTTCTTTAGGGTGCAGGCCCAATTACAACTTTGTACTTTTTTTTTTTTATTTTCCTGAGAGTGCAGGGTTTAATGGGGAAAAAGGTCACAGTTTGATTCAGACTTCCTGTTCAGTCATGGCACAGGAATGTGTGGCCAGTAAAAACCCACACACATGCTTACTGCTGTTCCTGTCTGTGCACAGCAAGAAGCCTTTTTAATCGATAAACTTCCCTTAAGTCAGCGTGTCTACATGATGCTTGTGACAGGAATAGCATCTCCGTGCATTCTCAAAGCTTACCTGACAGCGAGGACACATCACACAGTCACTAAAAGAGTCAGTGATGGATAGAGAAATGCAAAATCAATAGAAAAAGTGAGCATATGGATCAATCATCCCTTCCTCCAGCCATTTCATGGCTCTGTTTCAGTGAGCTTTCTTGTTGTTTTACCAATTACATTGGGTGAAAAGTCTAATTTGAATGTGTTTTTTTTTTTTAATATGTAGAATTATATAATAACCATTGGAAAGCTTAAGGTCAAGATGATTTTTTTAAATTAATACTTTGATTCAGCAAGGATGCATTCATTCATGTCAAAAAAGTTGTTTTTAAAGCTCCATTTATCAAATAATCTTGAAAAAAGATCACAGTTTCCACAAAAAAAAATTAACAAAAACTAATTTTCAAGTTTGTTTAACAGTGATAATAAAAAAGAAATAAAGAAATGTTTCTTGAGTAGCAAATTAGCATATTAAATTGATTTCTGAAGGATCACGTGACATTGAAAACTAGAGTAATGCTCGCTGAAAATTCAGTTCTGTCACTACAGCAGTACATCAAATTTTAACATATATTAAAATATAGACCAGTTTTTTTAAAACTGTAATAATCTTTTTAATACTACTGTTTTTAATGTAATTGTTATGTCTTAGCGAGCACAAAAGACTTCATTCAAATACATAACAAGTACACATACACACACACACACACACATATATATTTCTAACATTTCTAGTTTAGTATTTTGCAACACAGAGCATGGCAACTATACCCACATATATTTATAATCACCATTTCTGTATTGGATAGGATTTTGTTCTCCACTAAGCTTGTCACAGTGAATTATGGGATTTGCCTTCATGAAGGATACATGCTTCTTCTGTCCAAAAGGTATCATGTAAGGCATAAAAATACCACATAACTTCTAGCAGAGCTCTCGTCTCAGGAGTTGCTTGAGATACTGCATATGTAGGCAGCTCACCAGAGTCGATTTTTTATCTCTCAATCCATCTACTCACTGTCATTCCAGCATTGACACTCTCTTCCTCTGATCCTCTCTGTGTCTGTCTGTGGTGGGAACCAGCTGCTAGGCTCTTGGGAGTCTAAATGCCTTATTCCTGGTCTGATCCTGCTAGACACCCACCACATCAACTCCTCTCAGAGATGCAGATCTCTGCATGGTTACGTGCCACTCAAGTTACGTAACTTGTACTAAAAACAAACATTGCTAGGCCTCTTTTTGATGTCTTTCCATGCACTTCTATCTGGTTCAGGTTAGGAGGCTCATATCCAGAGAGGATACTTAAACTCTGATGACAAGAACGTGACATTAAAATTTAAACACACACCAGTGAAGTAGGAGATAGTGGTTGGTGGAGTTGTAACTCGGTTCCTAAGAGCTGCTGCAGCACCAGGCAGCTGATAAAATAATGATGAAGAAATAAAAGGAAGACAATGTACTACAGAATAAAATGAGGACAAAAACGCTAGAGACATAGAGTTTGAGTTTAATTCAATATTTTTCCTAGTTTTATTCATATTAGAAATGTATGCAGATGTATTATCTCTGTTTCAGCCTCAGGCCATATCTCTTATTCAAATATTTGTATTACAAACATGGGCTGAGAGCTATTTGTGGCTAAAAGTTACTTACAAATTTCTAATTAAATCCAATGCAGCAATATCTACTGAAAATTAAACAGTCATCATCATGAGTAATCAACGAGGAAGTACAGCAGATACTAATATCTCTAAACACCCGTTATGTATATATTTATTCATTTGGCAAACGCTTTTATCCCAAGTGACTTACAAATTAGGAATTCAACAAGCAATTTGTCTTATAGAAGAGCAGTTTCTCCAAATCTGTTAAGATGAAGAAAAAAACTTATCCACATCTTGGATGACCAGAGAGTGAATAATCCGAATCAAAACCTATTATCCATAAAGAATGTACTGAATTATGAAAAAAAAATCTATTTTTTTGGTTGAATGATTGAGTGGGTTGGTTGAATGGGTGGTGACAAAAGAAGAAAGATTATTAAGACAAATATTTACTTTCTTCAGAATAACATGCACTAATTAATTATTCACAAGTCCAGGACCATCTACAAATTTGAGTGCAGATTATTTTTTCAGCTTTGCAAACAATAGAAAAAATTTAAAAGACGGAACCAACTGCATTAGGTTTAACATCAAAAAGTTGCAAAAAGTGCTGTTTCTCTTGTCAAAGAGGCCATTTAAAATGGAGTCTGAGTGGAACAGCAGCAGAAAGGGTCAGGGAGAAGGTGAAAAAATAGGCATAAAAAATTTTATTATGTTTTTACCGCAAGAAACCTTGACTGACATTCTATGTGGACAGTAATCAAAGAGCAAACAAACCACAGAGCTGCAATGTCCAGAACTAGTAACCAACACACTCATCAACCACTAGAAATATCCTAAATGATAATATTACAAAGGCGACTACAGCATGAAAGGTCCTTGGTGCTGGTGGAGAATGACAATTCATTTCAAGCAAAATGAGAATTTTCACTTCCCCTCTGAATAACGGATCTACAAGAGCAATGCCTCTAATTCCTTCAAAGCCTAAATTGGTCTTCCTGCTGTTGTCGTGGTTATAGATGGCCACAGTGTGATTACGCATTGAGAACCAAAAGCTTAAGTGTGCTCTCACTGTGCCGTGGATGCTGAAGAGCGGTTGCCATGGAGACAGCGAGACTACATATGTTTCATTAATTTGAACGCATATCACATGATGTGGGCTTTGAAGGTCAGGGCTCAATTATCCATAAATAGCAGGTTCTGTTTTGCTGGGTTTGGGTTTTTTGACTTGCAGCAATGAAACACATCTACAATCTTCCAGTCTCTGTGATCAGAAGGCAGCTTTATATAACCTTCAGCTCCTTTAGTGTACCGGAGCATGTGCTACACATGTGACATTCTGTCTGATAGCATTTACAGCATTTTTTATTTTTTTATAAACTGAATATTTAATTACAAATTATATTATTAGTATAACAATAAAAGCCATTTTTTATTAAAAGTTCAAAATCCAAAAACTATTTATTTCCAGATTTATATATATAGATAGAATGTCTGGTGTCTTTGCCATTGCCATTTGTAGTATCATTTTGTAAAAACAATAGAACAAAAGCACACACATCAGTCTCAAAAGGGTTCTCGACTAAAAAGTAACAAATAAAAAATATAAAGTCGGCAACACCTAAGCTCCAAAAATATAAAAAATATTTATTTATTAAAACAACTATCGCATAGCGTATGTGACGTTTCGAGCACACAGACTCTTCATCAGACCGATGATAGTCTGATGAAGAGCCTGTGTGTTCGAAACGTCACATACGCTATGCGAAAGTTGTTCCGCAACTTTATACTATATTTTTTATTAGTATCATTTTGTAGGAATAACATTTGAATGATTATTATTATAGAATTCTGTCTCATGTAATGTTGTGTAATATGTCTATTTGATTCACATTCTTGTTTGTTTCCTTACAGTATTTGATGTTCTTTCCTATTGTTTTTTGTGCGTAAGTCTACATTCTGCTTATTTTCATTTCTGTACTTTCAGAGGGTGATATTAATAGAAGAAATGTGTTTGCTGGAAGGATTATTGCCTGTAGGGTAGTTTTAAATATATATGCGTGTCTTTATATGAACCGATGGGCTAATGCTCTTAATATTTAATATATAAATGTCAAAAAAGGAACAACATCTCTCCATTTTTTTACTTTTTTCCCCCCTTTTTACTAAAACTGCCTATTAGTATGGAAAGACGGTCTGATCATCATGCCATTTTGATTTACATAATATTGGCATCTAACAGGGTTCCTACAGTTGACTAAAATAGGTCTAAAATAGATCTAAAATTCTATTAAATATTATATGAAATAAAACAAAACTTAAATAATATTAAACTAAAATTAAATCAAATATAATATATTTATTTCAATTAGCTGAAGTAGTCTTGCTAAGTAACTGAAATAAGATTTTCAATGAAAAATATAATGATTTTTCAGTTTCAGCTTGGTTTTAGCTAACTAACCTAAGTAACCCAAGTAACCTAAGTATTCAGACCCTTTGCTGTGACACTCATATATTTAACTCAGGTGCTGTCCATTTTTCTGATCATCCTTGAGATGGTTCTACACCTTCATTTAAGTCCAGCTGTGTTTGATTATACTGATTGGACTTGATTA
>JAUMHE010000061.1:14238448-14248576 GCA_032359235.1 Enteromius mattozi
AGCAAATGGCTGCAATATAACAAAGAGTGAAAAATTTAAGGGGGTCTGAATACTTTCCGTACCCACTGTACACACACACACACACACACACACACACACACACACACACACACACGCACACACATAAATATGTATATGTGACTTCTGGGGAAAAAATACAATGCTACAAGTATAAAACATGGCTACTTTAAATAACTACCAGCCTCAACATCCTCATTTGACCTCCTAATAAACTAGAGATGATAAATAACCCTTAATTGCCCAGGGTGACAGAAGTGACAGAGGTGATTTTGCATCCCGTGAATAAATCCTCCAGGCCAAGCCAATCAGAGTTTGATTAATGAGTCTGAAATGATGGGATGGTGTGACATCTGTGTCACATGTTGCCATGGAAATAGAGCGACGAGCATCTGCTGTGTAAACTCACCAGCAACGCTTCAGTCTTACACTTCTCGATCACACTCAAACGCAAATGCTGTGAGACAGAGAAATACTAATGGCCACTTACATGTGTTTTCATTTCAAATACACTCACATACAGTACATTATTGCAGGGTCTTTCCTAATCACAGAAATCATATCACACTGGCTGCCAGGATGTAAAATGGCAGTTAGCAGACACTTAGGTACACAAATAGGTTTGTGACACTTTGGTGTCCCATTACATTTTTAGAGCATTAAATATGACAAGGACGTTATGTTATAATAAATATATAATGAAATAAATTCTAGCATAAAAAGTATTTTTGAAAATGTCAAATGTCTGTAAGCTGTCTGTATCTACAAATGAAATCACAAGAATAACATAATAATCTGATTCAAAATGTTAAAATGGCATATACAGGGATTCAGTGTAGCAAAACAATTTTTTATTATAAATCAATTTCATTTTCAAAAACAACTAAATATTTATGTCTCTCAAAGTAATTTTCTCTACTAAAAATAATAATCCTTAAAATTGAGACAACCAAGAATTAAAGTTATTTGTTATTTTTAATAATAATAATAATAATAAATTAATATCAATTCAGAAAAAATACTAATTCTGATTTTTTTTAAATACATTTTTGTACCCTAAATGTATGGAATATGGCCAAAGGAGGAAATAAACCAATTCACTTAAATCCTGAAAGCCTGAAACAAACTTCAATTTATTTCTGTTGAATGCTATTTCCCCAAACCTATTGCTCTTCCAAACACTTTCAAGAAAATGTCAATAAGGTCTTTCCTACATCTCATTCACTAGCTGTCTATATTCTACAAGATGCATTGAGATTGCCAGCAAAAGCAGAGAGCGAACAATCATAATGGATTCTATATTGAGCTTGCATTTCAGCCTTGCTGTCCTTCAACATGGTAATATATATGAGATGGGAACAACATAATGGCCTCTGTTTCTCTCTCTAGAACTCTCCATGGTGCTGATGTGCGGAAGTAGAAGTGCAATAAAAGCCTGCTACATACAGCATACTTCACTAAAATGCAGAATAGTAGGGTTTAATACAGGTATACAAGACACCATGGTATCATTTCAAAGCCCAGTCTAACCTTTGGGTACAAACTTAAATTACTCCTCCAGTCAAACTTCTCGTCTCAACAGTCTGCCCTTTCAGCATTTTGTTCTACCTTGTGTGAGTGATTTTGCTGTGCAATCCATCTGTATTTTCTGGGTCACTGCAGTCTGCAGTGAGTGTGACAGCAAGCAACTTTTCTCAAGCAGACACTGAGGACCATCGGTGCTTTTACTGTGTGACGCCCTGTAGGCCTAGAGAGAGAGACAAACTGAGTAGCAGGAGGTGCTTACAGCGAGGTCATGGCCCATCTAGAGGGATTCATTTAATATGTTTGCAAAACTGCTGCCAGTTTCATCAATGAAGTGCATAAGTTGCAGCAACATCTGCCTTAAACATAGATAACAGAAATAATCCCTTAAATACATAAAGGGATTTGCAAAGCCCTCTTAATATTCTGTGCATACAATGGCATTCAAACCTTATGCAAACAAATGAATACATTTTTGGCAATCAAAAATGGCTCAAAATCATTTATTACTGGGATACTATCAAGAATAATAAAAATCATTGTGGTAAATATTACTTATGGTAAACATTATTGTTTATAAAAAGACAGTTTACAGTTACATTTAGTATGTACATTTATTTGACACCCAATAATTCTCAAGTGACCAATATATAGCATTTTAATAATTTTAATGAATTAATAATTGTATTTAATCACTTTTTTAATGAAAAAATGTGTAAAAACTGTATCTAATTGTAAAAAAAAATGTATGCCAATTTTCGAAAGTTGTCTTAAGAGTCATTCATCATGATTCATCAGTGACGGCCATAAAATAGCTTAAAAGTGACTAATGGCCATGCCACTTTCACTTTTCACATTTTTTTTTATACTGCATCTCAAAGGGAAAAAGAAACTTGGGTACTTCAGTGCTGTTCTAGGTCACAATCTTCCTTTTCTCTCACACTGAATAGCTCCACTTTGGGCATTATTGCAAGTCCCTGAAATAGTCTTGCTGTCTTGCACTTGGCCTTGTTTTCTCAAAGCTTTGATAATATAGTTTGATAGTGCAGGAAAAGCATTCAAATTTACTGTTAACACACACACATACACACACCAAGCAGATTAGAACATTCTTCTTTAAATCTAAGAATGATTATCAATTAATTTCCTGAGTTAAACCAAACATACCTCTTATTTTTAATTAGCATTTATAACAGTTTTGCACTGGACTGGCATAGACTGTCAACGGTATATACAGTAAAAGCCTAGACAAGACAAGCAGTGTTGGTTGCAATCATATCCATTATGATGAGCCTTAATCTATAAAGAGTTCAATACAAAGAGCAAGAAAATAATATCATTCAGACCCCATCACTGGGAGTGGCATCTATTAGCGGATGCCACATTTTTTGGAGAGGAGAGAGATGATGGACTGCTCTTTTCTAACTGCACTAGACTTGTTCTTTCCATCAGGATCGATTATCTTCCACCATCTCCTGCACTCCTACATTCTCGTATTCTCCTACTACAAAAACACACACACATGCACAAATGCAATGGCACAGGCCATTAGCACCAATCATGGCGTGTTGTTTGTAACTGAACCTGAAGGAACAAACGACAGTGCTTGAAGCCAAAGAGTAGGTGTTGAGAGCTTTACTTAGAATAGAACTGATGGAAGCAAATGTATCATGAAAATAACAGAGAGCTCGCTGAAGCATGTGGACACCCCTTATAATTAATGTCTTTGGCTTTTTCAGCTACATGTATAACGAATAGGTACATAAAATCAAGCGAACAGCCATGCAACAACTCATATAGACTACATTTTTAAAAAAAGGAAAATTGAGGCATATATATCATCTCCTCCTGTACACAAAGTCCAGACCTTAAGCCTGTTAAATTAACTGTATAATACTGTCCAAAAGTTACTGAGACGTATTACTATTTTTTGAAAGCAGTCTATTGTGCTCAACAAGGCTGCATTTAATTACTCAAAAATACAATAAAAAAAGCAATATTGTAAAATATTTTATATTTAAGCTCTTTTATTTATCATTTGTGATGGCAAAGCTGAATTTTCAGCAGCCATTACTCCAGTTTTCAGTGTCACACAATCCTTTTTATTTATAAAACATTTATTTTTACCAAAGATCAAAATAGTTATTTTTGTGGAAACTGTGATAGATTTTTCAGCATTCTTTGATGAACATAAAGTCCAAAAGAACTGCATTCATTTGAAATAGAAATCCTAACATTATAAAAGTCTTTATTGTCACTTTTTAAGAATTGAATGTATCCTAGCTGAATAAACATATTACTTCCTATAAAAAAACACCAACATTTAAAAGTATTCAGATTGTTTACTCAATAACCATCAATAAACAAAATTGCATATGAAATGCCACTCACCTCTCACCAGCTTATTTACATTACAGACGATGCCATTTCACTGCCCTTCACCATTACTTGTGCATCACGTAACCGCTATGTCCTTCATAAACACAACTGAGCACCAAATATCCTCTCTTCTCAAACTCAACCAGACACATCTTACAGAAACAAGCTCTTTCGGACAGTTTAAAGAATATGCAGATGGTTACAAAATCTCATTATGTCATATTTCGTCTTTCCATCTCAAGGTGCGTATCATCTACTATAATCCATTATAACGTGTTCTTACCGATCCTTCGGTCAGATCCTGTGCGAAATTCACAGGAGGGGAATAAACAGCAATTGGTCTTTTAGGAAGAGCCCAGTGCTACAGGACAGTCTGATTGTCTGGCGGTCAGGAAACTTGAGCTCTGGAGGCTGGCATGGGATGGCCGCCAACACCACCAGCAATTACCCAACAAACACTGCTTCCAGAAAGATGATGTCATCATTACAATCACCAAGCTTCTCTATCGTTTCAGTTTCTATATTACTAAGAAGTAAATTTCAGCATAACCTTAGGAACAATTGTCTAACTAGAGCCATGCTATTCTGAACATATTTTAAAAAAATCACAGTTTTGTTTTTAACCATCTGTAACAGTCACTCATTTTAGAGTCCATTAAGAAGATCCAGCTGTAATGATGCTCAGCGCTACATCCCCATGATTCACGGTCATAACTGCTGACTTACCAAGTCATCATGAGTCATTCATCTTCTAGCGAAACACAAACTAAAAGGCAATTAAAATGCAAATGATGGGGTAAAAGAAGATTTCCCAGAATCTGTCCCTAAATTTCAACCTGATGTTTGACAAGGTCTGCATTTTAAACACACAATTATGCTATAATAGAGAAAGACGATACTCTTTAAAAAAAATATTATTTTTTTAAAGTTTTAAATAAACAAATATTACTTCAAACTTCAAAATCATTACTACTTACTAATTTCACATTTAAAGTGATAGTTTACCCAAAAATTAAAACTCTGTCATTAATTACTCACCCTCATGTTGTTCCAAACACATAACATATTTACTAATTAAAGATATTTTTGATGAAATATGAGAGCTCTGACCCTTCATAGACAGCAACAGAACTGACAAGTTCAAGGCCCAAAAATGTAGAAAGGACATTGTCAAAATAGTCCAAGTGATATCAGTGGTTCAACTGTTAACTCACTTTTTGTGCACAAAGAAAACAAAAATAACTTCATTCAGCAATTTCTTTGGAATATTTTAACAATGTCCTTACTATGTTTCTGGAGCTCTCATATTTATTCAAAAATATCTCATCTCATGTTCTGAAAATGACAACCTGTCCTCCAACCAATAAACCTGTATAGGTTGTTTGTACAATAGATACGTTATAAGAAGAGACGTGATCATAAAACCCTATAAATCATAATTTTGCATGGTTTTTGTAACGGGTAGGTTTAGGAGTGGGTTATGTGTGGTCATTCGTATGAACTACACCAAGTAAAATATGTTTTAATCACCGTGAGATCAGTGTAAAAAGTACAAAAACTGCATTTAAACAAAACATGCATTTTGATTGGTAATGACAGTCATATGTCATTTCATGAGGACAGACGCAATGACACTGTCATTATTTTTATGCCCGCTAGAGGATGCATACCTTTAAAACGTGATTATAGGTCGTAATAAGGTACTTGTACAAACGACCTATAGGGTGGTTTTTTGTTGGAGGACAGGCTCGATCTATCTATCACTTTTCTTGATTGGTTTGTGAAATTTACTAGCAGGTTTGTTGTAAAAGTTATTTCTGCACCAGTTTTATATTTCAAAAATTAAGAAAATGCAAATGAATCAATTTGAATCAGACTTCAGTATCCTGGTCTGAAACAAGCCCAGCAGATTCTGTTTCCTTTATCTCCATCTAAATCATTCCCAGACTCTCCAGGATGAGTCCTACTTCCATTCATCACTTTGACAGATAGACCTTGTTCCCCTCTTCATCACCGCTGACGGACATAATTAAATTCGGAGGAGGAGAAGAAGTCTGTGACTCCAAATTGAAACTGTAAAACATGGAAATTCCAATTTGTGAAAGTCAATTTGGAGCATGGTGTACGAATGCTGAAAAGAGGCTTTGATATAGTTAATAGCAGTATATCTCATAAAAGGTAATAATAAAATGGAATCACTGCATAGATTCCGAAATCCAAGTCTGCAGACCCTCTTGGTAACCATAGGAACCATAGGAGGAGGCAACAAAAACACAGCTGAGTCCTAATTTAGAAGGGAGGGAATACCATTCAACATTGGCAACAACCCACATGATGGCTCATTTTCACACCATAGGGAGGCTTTAAAGGGATAGCTCACCCAAAAATTGCATCATTACTTACTTGACTTCACATTGGTCCAAACCCATATGCTGTTATTTTTATCCAGCGGAAAAGAAAAGTAAAGCTTTGCGTGAAGAAAAAATATGGTGCCTTAGAAGTGTCATATCAGGTTGGATGTCAATGACGTCAAATGTCTCACAAATTGATGTCAAGCTTTATGCTATGCCTTTTCTAAACAGATACACTGATCTGACAACTAAGGGAGGGCTAGATTTTTTGAAATTCTTCTTACAAATCTATTGTATTACTCCAGAAGCCTCTCAAGAGTCATATGAACAATTCCACAATGGGTTTTTTTGCCCTTTCTGAAATCTGACAGACTATAAATTGTTGTTAAATGGATAATTTCCTATTCTGAGGACTCTTCACTCATAAAATAAACAAAAAATAAATAAAATACAGGTTTAGAACAGTGTGAGGGGCTGTAACGGAGCTCTAATTAGTGTCATCTGATATTTTATTATGCATTTTCATTGTAAAAAAAAAAAAAAATGTTAGTGTTAATTGGTAAAGTACGAAATTTACGGATAATCAAGCATGTTTATTGTATATTTGTTCATTACATTTCACAGTTGCATTGTAAAAAGTTTTTTGTTTGGTAAAAAAGTTTTTCTAGCATGCTTTACTTTTTTCAGTTTTTCTACTTAAAATTTAATGTTTAATTCAATGTGTTATTTGCCATTTCCCTTTGTTTTAAATTTTTTTACTACAATTACTGCATTTACTGTTTCCAAACCACATTTTTCTGGAGTCATTTTTAATTTCTCATCTTAATTAAAAACAACAACTGATCATAAAGTGTCCCACAGTCATGAATGCTTTCAGGCCATCCTTTTTTTTCTGCAGCTATCTGATGTGGCTTTACTCAATTTCTGGAGCTTTCCATCTTATGAAGGTGAGTAAATAATGGCAGAACTTTTATCATATAGGCTACCATTAGCATATTAAATGCAAATCTTTGTTTTTGTGTGTAATTTTAAATATGACACTTCATCTATGTCTTAAACTACCCATACATTCCATTAATTGACCTTGTCATGGACCAAAGGTTATGCTCTTTCTCATTTACTAGTCATAATATTCTTAATTAGCTGCTCACTACACACACACAAAGTTCCCTGGAGGCTGATAAGTGTCTTGCTTGTCCAATCAGAAATGGCTACCTGTGCATCAATCACTTAGTCTTACACCTCCACCTCTCACCTTTGGCATGACGTGTGGAGAGGCAAATTTAGTAATTTTGTTTAGGTTTATAAACCGAACTAATAAGACAATATGCAGATTGTTAAATAACAATAAAAAGATCCGTTTACGAGTATTTCCCCGTACAACTGTAATTAAAAATAACTCAAAACGCTTATAATAGATCACATTCTAGCGGCTCTTCATGATGATGAGAGAGAAGCATTTTGCGCATCACCCACGAAGCGGCTATTTACTAAAGACGCGATGTGACATCACACTTCGTGCATTTAAAACATTAAATACAGATACATGTATATATAAAAAATCCTACCTGAGTCAAAATGAGAGCTCAGCGCAAAACTAGGGTTGAAAAACGACGCAGACATGACCAGCAGTGTTACAGTGCCTGACATGCTGAAGATAACGTGAAGTCCAGAAACGATGTCTCTGATGTTAAATAAAAGAGTTTATTTTTTGTTCAAACATGTCATTTTCTCGCTCCTCCATGTTAGAGAGCCAAAACAGGTGAATAGCCAGATTAATCCACTGGTTATGCAGTGCATTATCTTATGGATGGGTCTCACCGCAAGCCATTGCCGTGTTCATTTGAATCTTCTCTGGTCATTCTCGTAGAGGGTCTCTGCGGTGGGTTCTGCTGCTTCTCTGCACCAAATGAAGCGAGCGTCCTGTAGAGCATTCCTTGCGTTCCGACCGAAGGAGAAAACCTGAGGCGAATTCTGGTTTTCGTTCTAATTGATTGTTTGGAGCTCAAATGAAAGTGTTGGTTAAAAAGCCCGACGGGAGCTGTTCAGTGCTGAAAGACACAGCGCCATCTTGCTCACCGCGATTCCTCCACAGAATCTCAGGCGGACTGCTTCTGCTGGAATCCGCTGAGGGGAGGAGATTGCGCCACAAGCGCAACCGGGACTGACGCTAACAACCAAGGAATAAAAAGAGAATCATTTATAGAGTAAATTACAATTCGCGAAGCTGTTTAATGGGTCACAACTTTTTAATGATGATGAGAGTCATAGAAAAACACCTGGATACTCGCATAATTGCTCATTACAGGATAAAATCTTCGACTCTGAACTGTGATTGGATGAACCACGTTTGAAGCTGACGTACAATAGCCAATGAACGCAGACAATCTGCACATTAATTGAACTCTACAGGTAATGCACGAAGTTGTTAATCGACAGCAATACCGTTAAATAATGAACAGTATAGTCTAGATACATAATTGCTTATTCTGATTAATATTTAACTGCAACAGTAATTATTTATTAAATATTTGTGTTTTTCTCTAATACTCTAGTTTTTTTTGTAATTCATAATTCAAAACAGTCTAACTACATCATGTACTTTCCATACTTGAATGATTTTGTAATTAAGTATTGCAGTAATTAATACCTTAATAGGCTATACTCAGTAATATAGTCCTTTTTTAAAAGATAAAATGGGTACATTTGGTCGAACTGTGTTGAAGTCTGCAAATAAATAAATAAATAATATTAATAATTGTGCAATGGCAACAATAAATGAATATCTATTTTAAACTTTTTTTAAATTAATTTCTTAAATTAAAATTAAATAATAAAGTAGTACAATAAAGTATATACTGTGTGTGTGTGTGTATATACACTTTATTTTACTACTATAGTAAAATAGTACTCATTTAATAATAATAAGAAATTAGTATAAAATGGTTTCTCAAGAATCATGTCACTGAAGACTGGAGTAATGTCTAATGAAAATGTAGCTTTGCCATCACAGGAATAAATTATATTTGAAAATATATAAAAAAATTAAACTGTAAAAATTACAAAAATGAAAAACAGGCTTCACTCTTTGAAATCTTCGAAAACAACAAAGGCACAGAGTCTTACAATAAGTATAGCACAAAATAAAAGATATAGTAACATCAAAGTCTTTTATAGTAACCTTCAAAGACTATGTCCTATTTCACAATCTGAACACACATGAACACATATGCCCTTACACTGTGTTTGGTTGTCCTAGGAAACTGGTTCAGAGGCTGGAGTCATGTCAAGTATTCGGTTTGTCTGAGACAACATGTCACTCTGTCAGGGTTGCCGTGGAAACGCTGTAGATAGCAAGTGTCTTCATACAGTGCTGAGATGAATGTTAAAAGCATCTTTCTTTCTTCTTTTTTTTTTTTTGCTCTCCCACTTTTCTCATACTCACACGCACTGCTGAAATCTGCCTGTTCACATGCCTGCAGGTGAAAAACAGAAAACCATGAGCTGCTATGCTTTTCAGTCTTTGTGCCTTTTTATGCAGAAGACAGTAGAATAGAAACATGAAAATAAAGCGAGAGAGAGAGAGAGAGAGAGAGAGAGAGAGAGAGAGGAGGAATGGGATCAGGACATGACCCATTCTGGATTCAAGCCAGCACCAATGATGAATGCTACAGATTTGATAAAAAATATATTGTCTGATCTCACTTATTATCTATGTCTATATCTATATCTATATATATATATATATATATATACATACAACACGATTCCAAAAATGTTGGGACACTGTACAAATTGTGAATAAAAAAGGAATGCAATAATTTACAAATCTCATAAACTTATATTTTATTTACAA
>JAUMHE010000061.1:14255381-14320320 GCA_032359235.1 Enteromius mattozi
AGTTGAAATTAGAGTTGGTGGCGTACAGTTAAAGGAATAGTTCACCCCAAAAATGTTCTCTCCATCAGGCCATCCAAGATGTAAATGAGTTTGTTTTTTCACCAGGATAGATTTGGAGAAATGTACCTTTACGTCACTTGCTCGCCACTGAATGAGAATCCAAACAGCGTCTTATAAAGTGAAAAGCTTTGTGTTTGTGAGAAACAATGAGGCTTCTGAAAACAGTATTAGATCTGTGCATATTTCTCTACTGATTTAGACTAGATATTATGGCACAATATTATGTTTAGAGGGCAGTTTAAGGGATACTACACCCCAAAATAAATATTTTGTCATTACTCACTCATGTCGTTCCAAACCTGTAAAAGCTTTGTTTGTCCTCGGAACACAATTGAAGATATTTTGGACGAAAACCAGGAGGCTTGTGACTATTTTATTTGTGAAATAAAAGAAAAATAACCAGTTTATTAGACAGTGACAGTTATTAGAAAGTCGTTACTTCTGCTTTATTTCCGTACAAAATGTATTCTTGTCATTTCATAATTTTACAGCTGAATCACTGATGACAGATGGACTATTCTGATGATGTCTTTCATGCTTTTCTACACCTTGACAGTGTATTTTACTTGGCAGTCAATGGGACACAAGCCTCTCGGTTTTCATCCGAAAAATATCTCAAATTGTGTTCCGAGGACAAACAAAGCCTTTACAGGTTTGGAACAATGAGGGTAGGTGATTAATGACAAAATATTCATTTTAAGGTGGAGTAACCCTTTAACTGGAAGCAGAAGTTTAAAGTTAAAAATATCTGAATTTTGGATTTATTACAAAAATACTGCTTTTTGCTTCACAAGACATTTACTGATAGACTGAACCATTCTGGAGAGTTGACCTCTCATTTTGACGGCACCCATTCACTATTTAATCTACTTGTAAACAAGATTTCTCGAAATCTGTTATGATGAAGAAACAAACTCATCTACATCTCACCTAGCCTAACCTACTAGGGTGAGTAAACTGTAAATAAATGTTCATTTTTGGGTGAACTATTCCTTTAAGAAACAGACAGGACATACTATAAATGATGGCAGATTATCAAAGAACAGTCTGTAATTGGAGAAATTCACAGGTCACTGGTTGTAAAACAAGAACGACAATGCTGTTTCTGTCAGGTCTCCAACTGGATCTTTTAAGGTCACACTTTTGCTTCATTCAGATATATCATTATGCAAGTCGTGTCTTTGGGGAAGTAAGTCTCTCAAACCCCATAGACTCAAGACTTAATTTCCCTCATTATTCAAATGGTGAGAGTTAACGATCATTACAATTATTAAAACATCCTGCACCCATCCTGCAAACACTCATTTATACATGATAAGATCTCTGCATCAGTCATTATTATTAAAGACTTTATGCTTACGCAAGCATACAGAGAGGGTTACTAGAGCTAAAATGTTGCTCTATGTCTATTTTCATACCAACCTACTGAAACTTCCAAATAACTTTAAGATGACATAACAGCAGATGGCTTCAGACTGCAGATGAAGTTGCTCTAGGCATGATGGTGAATTTGAGTGAGAAAGACATTGATCAAATTTCAGATGATGCAACAAGGTAAGAATTTGCTGCATTGGAATTATACTAGACAGTGCCTTTAAATACACTGATAATATGCAGTGGACATTTTTTGTATGCATATTTAAAATTGTAGTCTTCCAGAATGCACTTCCAGTTTCTGAATCAAAATTTAGTTCTTACAGGTATTTTTGTGTGACTCATTGCATGTCCATGTAACCGCAATCTCAAAGTAAGGTGTAGCTATGTAATGCATTTCACAGGCATAGAGTGCCTTCAAGCTATAAAATTTGGATATGAAATCTCTCTCACCAGAAAACTACAGTGAGTTTCCAAAATTCATGACAGAGTTTAACATCAGAGGTGCAGGAGGAGTCTATTAAAAAAGAACTGTCTCTGAATAAAGACAACAAAGAAAAGTGAGTGTAAATAGATAAAGAACGCAGCAGAGAAACACCCCACCCACACCCACAGTCATTTAACAGTGTGAAACTCATCACAAGACTGTAATCTCGTAAGCATTCACAGCACACCTTTACACTGTCAGTCTGTTTGTGCATCCAGTCATCATCTCTGACTTAACAATTTTTTTTTTTTGTCCATGCTCTATGCCCAAGGCGCCCCTGTCAGGTGAAAACACGGAGGTTATTATGGAGTAAGCAGACACTAATAGAGATGGACGTCTCGAACTCAGAGGTAAACAAACCACATTCAGTGCCTCAGTGTTCAGGTCTTGTAATTAGCATTAATTACACAAACAGCGCACTAAACTGAGGTGTGCACACATTATTCGTATGACGAATATGACTGCAACTGCAAACATTCAACACTAGATGGCAGAAAAGGGCGGGAATTGCAAATCATAAGTTGCAACGTCATCAGAGTTCTAGTTTTTGACCAACATTTGCAATAGCCTTTAGAATATTGTTGGTCTCAAAAAAAAAACTCTTTTATGTATATTAAAAACACTTGGTTCACCAATACTTGAACACTGGAACGTGTGAATTTAAACGTATGACATGTTTACATACTATAGGCCTATGCACTTAGCCAGATCCGTGATGTTCATTTATGGTTCTGCTAAGAATTGTTCACCCACAGAACCATTTATGTTCACCAAAGAACCTATGGCATCACTGAAAGTACCCTTTCTTTCTTTCTATTTATTTATTACAGCATATGCCTATTTGCGTTTTCCTTAAATGCATTAAAATCTAGATGTAGTATTGATTTATGGCCTGACATGTGGTTTAGGGATATTATTAGACATTGCACTCTGTATTTATCATAGAAGCAATTACATAGTATTTGCGTAAGTGATATTGTACTGTATTTAAGCCCATTAACTGAAAGTGAAGTGCTATAAACTGGTTCAAATATTTAGCTACGTAAAGCAAATTGACATTATGTCAGTTCACCCCTTAGGTACACAGAAACATACTGTTTATAATAGAGTCAATGAAAAGTAAAACAACACCAGCATACTTGGAGATAGACTATGTAAATATCTCTTCGATTTTATGCTAAACACTTTCAAGGTTACTTTAAGTTCAAGTTCTTTTTAATCCAAACTATGTATAATTAATTTCCGCACTATAACTAAGGCAAAATCCACAGTATAAATGAGGCAAGTAATTTATAAATCAGCAACACAATTTCAAAGCATTTATTATGAGCTTAAAATACACCCTTGCTGTAGAACCATCTTTTTAGTTTTTGTTACTAGCATCTGTTTTATAAAAGTGGAATGATTTTTGAACTCTTGAACCAGGAGTGTGCTGAAGCTCTGAACCAGTGAACAGAGTGAACAGTTAAATTATTTGGTAAACAATTTGTTAAATACAATCAAGAGACAGCATCAAATGACCAAACAGACCAAAGCAGGATCAAATAAATCACAAAAGAAATTCACATTTTGATTCAAACCGCTTCTGAACCACACTATATTGCACTTTAAAACTTCCAAGTAAAGTTAAGCAGTAAACATAACCAGCCTAAGGCATAAAAAAGTATCTTAAAAACAGAAAACCCTTCTTGATTTCCACATGATGCAACACGGCAACAGGTGAATAGACCATCTAGAAACATTTATTCTCACACACCGTGTTAAAAATAGAGGATTAACAATTTAAAATGAAATCATTTTTCATTATTCTCTTTGGTTGATTATTTTTCATGTAATGTGATTCTCTCAATCTTTTAAACTTTCACTGTTTCTCACACGTCATGACAGTCCATCGTTTGAGAACTATTAAGGCACGTATTACAGAATCTTTGCACGTGGCCCAAAGCAAGACAGTGATTGATCTTGCTCGGCCTTGACGTGAAATGACTCAATATGTGTGATCAAATAGCAGCCAAGAACACGAGAGTTATTCAGTTATACCTGACCGCAATCTCTGTTTGCAAGGCCTCTCCCTATAAAACATTAGTCAGCCATTTGTCTACCACTTCAGCACAGTGTTTTTGTTGAACAACAATTATGAACTTTTCCTTCAAAAGGCAAACATGTCTAATACCGAGGGGAGAATAACAGGTTTGTCTTGCACACGCCTACCAGAGGTTTTTCAGTTCTGACAATGCGAAACACCTCTACAATGTAAGGCGTCCATCCTTTTGTGCTGGTTGCCGCATGAACAGATTGATCAGTGTGGCATTATGCAGCTCTTGCCACAAAGTCATTTCCATTCGCATGTCATGATTGGCATAGAAACGCACTGGACGTCGCTGTTTGTCATAGTAGTGGTCTGAATACAAAGTGTAGTCAGGTGTCATGAAGCCATAAGCATCAACCTGTTAATAAAAAACAAGCATAATTAAATCGTACTTTTCTTTGGCAGACAAAAAAGGTTAAAAGGTTAATATGCCATCATTTCAAAAACAATAATAGGCTTTAAATGTACAGTAAAGCCTAAATTATAGTATTGCCATTGTTTTTTTGTGTATGTTGCTGAAGCAGACATGTAATTTTAGCTTGCTTCTACAAGTCTTTGAGCTGTTATCACGACTCGTGTTATAAGTTTACTACAGAGAAAAGCCGGTTATGTGGATCTGGTTATGTTTTGCATAAGTCAAAATGTATCCTAAACAAATCATGCACTATGGTAAAACGTTTCTGAGAGCTTAACATAGTATTATGCAAGGAACCTCATGAAAATAAGACTTTATTAATAGATAATCTGCACCACAATCATAATTTGCTTGAGAAGGAACAAAAACAGAAGTGAATATTACGTATAGGAACATTTTAAAAGCTTTTTTCAATGAGCTTGGGTTGGTTTTATAACAGCAATAAATACTGTGAGTGTTCAATATGTCACAACCGACTGTCACCTGTCCTGTCTGTTTAGACTACACATCTAGCATATGTTAAAATAAGTGTCATTAAGAAGTGTTTAAACCTTTGACAAATTTGTAAAGCTATTGTAAGTGTTTGCATAAACAAAAACCCTGAGGTACAATGTTCTGTACAACACTGTCATTAGTTTATCATCAATTATGACACTTCTGAAATTGGACTGAAAAGGATATAGGTGTTGATACTCTTTTTAAAGGATTAAGGAACTTGAGGAACCAGTTTGATTTCATTAAAATCTTAAAGGATTAGTTCACCCAAAAAAAATATTCTGTTATTAATTACTCACCCTCATGTCGATCCAGATCCAGAAACGTACTAAAAACACAGGTAAAACAGTCCATGTGACATCAGTGGATCAACTTCAGTTTTGCTGTGCTATGAGAATACTTTTTTTTGTGCAAAGAAAACAAAAATAACATAAACTCTACCGTTCTTCTCCCCTGACTTACATCTTCAGTCATTTTAGAGTGTATTACAACATCTGGGTGAAAGCACGCGCATGTGCGTAATCTGCGGCTGTTTGCGCCTAGAGGAAAGCGTACGCTTACGTTGTGATACATCTTCCGCCATTTTAGAGAGTTAAATTATGTTATTTTTGTTTTTATTGCACAAAAAAGTATTCTCCTAGTGTCACAAAAATGAAGGTGAGCCACTGATGTCACATGGACTGTTTTACAGGTGTTTTTGCTATGTTTCTGGATCTGGATCATTTCAGTTGTATTGCTGTCTATGGAGGGATGGATGGCTCTCTGATAGCATCAAAAATATCTTAATTTGTGTTTCGAAGATGAAGGTCTTATGGGTTTGAAACGACACAAGGGTGAGTAATTAATGACAGAATTCTCATTTTTGGGTGAAATAACCCTTTAATTAAAAACAAACAAACAAACCTGGTCACACGTATGAATAGCAGCTAGAAGCATCACTGCTCCTGTCGATGGCCTGTAAATACTTCTTGCGCCTGTTTTCAGAAGCTTTGAATGCAAGAACCTGTAGGAGAACAGAACATGTTAAACTTCAACACATACATACAAATGGAGACCAACAAAACAAACAAAAAAATCCATTTAAATCATCCAACCCATTCCGGATGGTCTCTGGTCAAATATTTGTGTATAATGGACAGTCTCATATTACTATGTGCTATCTTTCTTCTCACACAGTTTCAACTTTTCTTTTGAACTCTCTGTTCATCAAAGATACCTGAAAATCATGGTTTGCACAAAAATATTAAGAAGCACAGCTGTTTTCAACATTGATGATGATAAGAAATGTTGCATATTAGAATGATCATGTGACACTGAATTTCCAGCTTTGTCATCACATGTATAAACTCCCTTTTTTAAATTATATTAAAACAGAAAACAGTTTTATATACAGTTATATACAGCATTTATATACAGTTTATATATATATATATATACATAGTATATTTTTACAGTATTTTTGAACAAATAAATGCAGAGACTTCAAAGTGACTCCAAAGTTTTGAAAAGGCGTGTACTTTGGAAGCAGTCCTTTAACAAGCAGGATTATGTGCGGTTGATCTTTCTTTCTAGGATTAATTTTGTAATAATTACTATTTGTGTGTTGTTACGATCCCTTGTTATGGGTATGTGTTTGTTTATATTGATTTGATTGTTGTGCTTACTCCGAGGCTAAGCTCTGCCCCTATACACCTGTTGCTGATAAATGAGGACGCTCTGAACGGATTAAAAAGGTGGAGGTTGTAGTGGTGTGGAGGCCTCTTCTTTTCCCTTGCTCCAGCATGTGTCCTGTCAGAGTCACTTTCATGCTCTTACTCAGCTTGATTCGCACTACTTAAGAAGCTTCAGCTCTCTGTCGGAGTGGGGGTGCTGCCGACCAGCTTTGTGCGCGTCTTTGGATGTCCGTCTTTGTATGAGTTGATTTTGTGTTTTTCGAACTGTGTGTCTGTTGGTGCTTGTTTATTCAGTCTGGGTTTATTTTTGGGCTGAATTATGGGCTCGTGAGCCGTTTTGACCAGATAATAAATGGTTAAAATTGATCTGTCGCCTCCCGCGTCCTTTTTATGTTACGTGTCCCTCTTTAAATGAGTCTAATGTGAAGTGAGGGTCGTAACAGTGTGCATTATCCCTTACTGTTTGTTTGCAAAGCTTACCTGTTTCTGAGGTAGCGGATAAAGTCTGGGTGGTAGATTTTGAATTTTTCTACTGTCACATCTTTACCAAAGTATGTAGGGGGACTGAAAAAGATATGCATTTTAAGTAAATTGAGTCTTATAATATGCTATATAAATTATAATAGTGTCTTTTATCTACAAAAGATAAATTAGATGTCATGACAGATGTACTTTATCTGATGTAGTGATCAAGGATATGCATAAGGAATATGGATTTGTCAGTTTACATAAAGTATATTTACTTTTCGCTGCGCTCAGGGCCTTTGTCAATTGCTGTGTGTGTGGAAGCCGCCTTCATGAGAATATAATCTCTGTCATGATCTGGCAGGAATATATATCTGGTTTCCTACACAGATGGAGATAAACAGAAGACAAAGTTAGCAAACACTTCTCAACTCAATATCAACACACTTCCCCAAACAAAAGGCACTATCAATGCCTTGGGTTATATTTCCAGGCAAGATATCCCTTGACTGCACTGCAATAAAATGCATTAAATGTAGTGAGAAAATGTATTTTGATTTCTCTGATTTTTGAGGATAGTCATTTCAAAACCAGAATATATCATAGTTAAAGGACTTAATAACGCTGAATATAATATAAGAATTTTGACAAACAGTGAAGTTAGTGGTAACAATGCCTACTTTGGATAAAGGTGGACCTCTGTAGCCTATGCGAGCATAGCTACGCATTGAGTTTCTCATGGTGTTGGTTGAGAATGTGTAGAAAGAAGTCCGGGATCCAACATCATTCTCAAACCCTGCAAGAGCCGCACCATTTACCCTACAGATGGGAGACAAGAGAATCAATAAACATCATTGTCTTTTCTTTTAGACAGAGAAGAGTCCAGATAATTACAACATAATCTGAAACATTGATTTGCATGAAAACTACACCATTAAAAAAATCTTACAAATCAGTCAAAGACATTCAGACGACAGTATCAGATGTGCCTAAAACATGCTAAAACTTTATTTCTGAGACTTTACTCACTTTAAGGAGCACCAACCTAATAAATATCAATACCTCCTCACCTAAAGACATAGTCATGTTCATCGATCTCCTTGCCTTTCCTTGAACCATTCAGTATTCCCCCGTTTCCCACCACAGCACAGCGAATACACTTGGATCTGTTTGCTCTGCTCTCCCAGTCATCAAACATCAACCGATTTGCAGATGTATTTAAAATTGCCAGTGAGCTGTTCAACACTGTGAACAACAAGGTTCATGTTAGACGTATCATGTTACTTAAATCGCGACAGGAATTAAATACTACAAGTAACACTACAAAAAATTGCATTCAATACACATAGTTTGTTAAGTAATGGCACACTAATGGCTTTAAAAACACTTTGAGCAGGTAAATTTGAAGTTTTAGAAGATTAGTGACTCAACACACCTTCGGCAGTGACACTTCCCCAGCCGTGTGCTCCATTGTAGCGTCTCAACCGCTGATACTCTTCTGGGCTAAAATGCTTGGCCCACTGGAGAACTGGAATATTGTGCAGAAACCGCTCAGTAAACGGAGTCTGAGGCACACGCTTCCTAATATTGTTAGGGCAGTTCTGCAATAAAAACAAATATTGAGAGAGACATTGGTATATTTCAGCGCAGTTGATAATACTATTTTCACATTTAAACAACAATGCCTGATAGTTACACGCTAAAAATTTTGATTTAAAGTAATTGGACCTGTTTTTTTACACCATTACAATCCAAAACAGTATTATTGTAAAATACTGTTACAATTTAAAAGAACTGTTTAATATTGTAATACACTTTAAAATGAATTTTATTCTTGAGATGGAATATCCAGCAGACATTATTCCTGTCTTCAGTGTCACACGGTCATTCAGAAATAATTCAAATGCTGATTTGGTGCTTAAGAAACATTTCTTATAATTATGTTGAAGCTACATACTGCTTTGCTTTATCTCCGGACATCCGCTGGCTTTTTGCTGAATTTGAATAACCATTACATTTGAATGACCACGGCATTTGTACAAACACTTCAATGAAACTGACTTTAAGCAGGTGGCTTCTGGAAACTACACTCACTCACGATATTAACATAGACATGATAAAACACAATACTAGGCCCAAAAAACACTCACTGTTTGTGAAGGAAAGTCATCCGTGGCATACCGATCACCAAAAAAGTCCAGCACAGTGGGTTTTGCCACTGGTTTTGAAGAGTTCGTGACTGACTTTGTTTGATCAGAGTTTGCATCAGACTCTGATGAATCCTGAACATCTGATTTCTGCAATGAGTTCTGCTCAGGTTCTTCAGCAGTGTCCAGGTCATTCTCAGCAGACGGTTGATATTCCATAGAACTAGTGTCATTCTTGTCAGAAAAAAGCCTGCGGGCAAGAAAAGAAAAAATAAGCAATGTGAAGATCACATTTTCCTAACCGCAATAATGAAGCCACCAGCTCAATTCAGGGGGCCATTAGGAACAGGGAAACTACTGAATCGTACATCAATATTTCCTTGCCATACAAAACAGCAGACTGATATCTGATACATCAGCAAACACATCTTAATAAAAACAGACATGACAGCCATCTGCCGACTTCGTAACTGGGGCAAGTGCCTCATTGTTCAAGACAATAAAAAGCAGATGACTGATAAGAGAAAAGGAAATAAAAACTATATAGAAAGCAGAGGTATAAATTAAATTAAAGAACAAGGAAACGGATTATTGGCATACAAGAAATAGTTCACCCAAAAATATAAAAACTGCTCAATCTCAGGCCATGTAGATGAATTAGTTTCTTCATCTGAACAAATTTGGAGAAATTTAGCATGCATCACTTGCTTACCAATGAATCCTCTGCAGTGAATGGGTGCCGTCAGAGTCCAAATGGTTGATATATATATATATATATATATATATATATATATATATATATAACCGTCAAGTAAAAAAAAAGGATCCAGTCCACGAATTAAAAAAAACCCCAAAAAACATATTTGTAAGAAAAATCCTTGATGTTTTTAACTTAAAACCATTTTACAAAAATATGAGTCTATCATTTATGACACCTCTTCTTCCTCTGTTGTCCTCTCACATCAAAATCTGCTGACATACAGTGTTTTTTAGAACGGTTTGGACTGTTTTCATTTATAAACGATGCTTGATCTTTGCATATAATTTTATATATTTTTTCACTGAAGAAAGCAATATGACAGATACTGTAGAGGACTTGTATTTTAGTAGCAATGGCTTGAAATTATGTTGTTAAACATCTTAATGATGAATTTATTACAAACATGCAGGATTTTACTATTCAAGATGTTAAATGATGGACTGGAGTGTTGTGGATTACTGGTGGATTGTTGTGATTTTTATTACCTGTTTGGACTTTCATTCTGACGGCACCCATTCACTGCAGAGGATTAAGAATGTAATGCAAAAACACAACTTCGATGGCCTGAGGGTGAGAACATTTTTTGTATTTGTGTGTGTGAGAGAGAATTACAGCTCATTATCGATTCATTATTTTCAAAAATTAAAGATAATTATAGAGTTACTGGTACAACAGGTTTTCAAAGGGTAATTTTAAAATGCTCTTAACTACTGCTAACAGAACCACAAGTTTTAATGCCAGCTACTGTAGTTTGTGCCATTTCCAACCATGCTTGTTTTAAAATTAGAGCTTTGCCCTTTTAAAAGCATCTGGGCTACATTTCACGTAACAGACCCTACTTTCACTTCTCTAGAGAATACACTTCCCTGGAGTTAAAGCCAAAGCCGAGCAACTCAATGCCTGACGGAACTAAAGTAGCAGACCCAAAGCTGTAGATCTCCTGTTGTTCATTTCTGTCCCTTACTGCAGGACATAGCAGATAACTAAGTTAAGGTGATCTCCCAAATGGTTTCCGGTCTAAATACTTAAACTACTTTTAAAGTAAAGTTTATTCCTTCCGCTACCAATTTTGGGACATTCATTAGCCTTTATTGTTTGTGAAGTTGTTTTGGAACAATAGGTAGGCTGTTGTGGAAAGTGCTGTGCAAATTAATTGAAATTAAAATGATCCCCTGGCTACCGAGAGACAACAAAACATGAAATCACTCTCTTAGCTTGTGACACTCATCTCCACAGCGACACCAAACATGCTGAAATTATTATCAAAGGATGTGTGCACTATGATTACGCATCTCAGGAGACACCATGTGAACTAACACACTAAATAACTAACTGACTAACTGTCAAATGGAAAAACAGCTTAACCTTAACCCAACTTCCTCTGTAACTTTTGTTGTTCATGAACATGCATTAAAATAGTGCTGTCATTAATGTGCTAATACAATATATAATAATAATAATAAATAATATTTGAACAACATGACAAAGCTTTTTCCACTTTTTTTTTTAAACTCTATAACATCCTCTTTACAAGTTTGTAAAGATGTCAACATATAAAAGTTATCACTTTACCTGATATGTTTACTTGATAAGCTTTGGAGGTTCACTTGCCATGGCACCTGCATCTGTGTAGTCACACAAACCACTAATAATGTCAATAACCCGACGCCCAACAACCCAATGAACCACAGCAGAAGCCTTGAAGGCAGCCGGCCTGTCATCGTGCTACTTTCCTTGTGTTGCAAGTCTGCGTTCCCAAGAACGTCTGGTCACTTTGTAAGCACATGAGCGTTCTCCTGAGGAAGGGTTGAAGCAGTGGTTTGATGAAACTGAGGTTTAAAAGTGCTCCTCAAGGGAAAGGGTTGGGAAGGTTGTTGCCAGTTAATTAGTTGGTTTTGAGCTCCGGGTTTCACACGTGGGAGTCTCTCAGCACCACCAGGACTGTGAGAAGAGGGGGAAAAAAAAACAAGAATGTGAAGCTCCACATGGCAGATTCTACACAGTAATCCTGTTTTAATTAAAGGGCCTGGAAAACCAGGAAAATGTGATCCTGGTTTCAAAGCGCACCTTTGCTCAAAGAGCGTTTCAGATGCTAATTAATAGTGTCAAAAAGACTGCAGGATTTGACAAAGGAAGAAACAGGGGGGAATGGGAGAAAGGCAGAAAGAGCAAGCATGAAATTACCAGGCAGACAGAAAATGTGGCTGTTTTCAGAGTCGTATAAAGCCTGAGATACTGTAGTAAAATTGCTTGTTAGTAACTCTCCCCCGAGTAGTGGTTCTTCTAGGAAACCTGCATTACTCCCTGAGGAAATATTTCCCGATGACCACATCTCCTGGCGATGCGTCTGGCATCAAGTAACTTCTCAGACCATTTCACTGCAAAAAGTGATTTTTTTGTCTGTTTTTTTTGTCTAGTAACTATCTAAACTTGCTTAAATACATAAGAATCGAAATGCATATCAAGCCTCATTTTCTTAATTTTAATAAGTTTTTCAGAAAACAAGACTTTGCTTCTCAAGTAAATGTATCTTGATTTGAAAATGTTTAGATATTTGTACTGAAAAACAAGACCACTTTAAAGGAGTCCTAATGCACCTAAAAAAGCAAAAAGTAGGCCTATTTAGCATTTAACAAAAGGAAAGACGTTAAAACATCTGACGCCCACTTTTCTCAGAGTTCACAGTCAGGCCCTCACTAAAGCAGAATCACATTAACCCCTTCAGACCCTGCAACCACTGAAACGAATCTCATAGTTTTTGGTTAAACGCAATATTTTTGTTGTTGTTGTTTTTGCAATAGGATTAATGTCTGGTCACTGATTGGTCTCTGATCAAACAATCACAACGAATACATGACCCCTAACTTCTGATTTGATCGAACTTCAGCCATCACAAAAGACAAGCATGGCTAACTGACTAGACAGAACCTTTTATATGCTAATTTATGTTCATGGTAGCCTCTTCAACTTAATACTGTCAAGTGATAATATTAACAGTTATTTTAGGCAATCTTTCAAAGATTTTTTAAAAGTTAAAATTAATGTCCAACACAATGAGCATCAGGAAGCATTCAGCAGGAAGCATTCAGCAGGAACCTCGTGACACAGTTGAGTGCCAGATTGTGAATTAGTGTACATTTCAAATTTAAAGGTACAGATAAACAAATTCTAATGTTAATATTTCATGATGATTATTATTAACAGTATTGATATAAGTTCATTTGCCATCAAAGTGGCAATACAACTATCATTCAGTTCGTAAGTGTTGTTAAAATATGAGGACGTTTTGGCTTCTTTAGTCCAGGTGTCTTTTGTAGAGAAAATTAAAAAAAAAATTAAAACCCCCTGAAGATTTATATGCAACATAGCAGTAATACATCCCATTAGGGAACAAAAAAAAATGCTCTAAACATTTCTATAAATACATTTAATTCTTAACTACTTGGTCACAAATATTGCCGAATAAAGCTGAATTCAGAGGCACAAAGGCTTTTTGTCTTCGAATTCTTGCTATTCTTTTTCTATCATTTGTGGAATGAGAAGAATGCTATTTGTGTGAAATACTTTTAGTATGTGGAAACGTTCCAGTAACTTTTCGTCTCCTTACAATCTCATGTAATGTCTGAAAAGTTAACTATAAACCGAAGTCCATCTCTTTTATGAGAGTGCATAGAAGTAGAATAAAGAAGATAAGAAAATAAACAAATCTCCCAAAACGAACCAATGAAGGGTAACATTAAACCCAAAAAGAACCAGCTTCATCAGACAAAGTAACTGTCCCCAAATGTAACATTCAAAGTCCTGCAACTCGCAGCAGCCCTAATCCAAAGAGAACTGGCAGAATATGTGAACAGACACAGAAAAGAATGGTAAAAGAAGTCAAAAGAGTCTCATACCTGAAGGGAAAGTCCTGTCAAGCGAAGAGGGGTGAAGTCGAGCAGCACTGTGCCTGGTTTCACAACATAACTCAGTCACACTCACACACACTGGGCTTGAGAGGCGGCCCTATTGTGAAAGGAGTAACAGCTGCTAGCAATTGGTCAACTCCCCTTCCCCCTCCCCTAAAGGAAGACATAAATTACGAGAAGAACAGAGAGATGGTTACTTACAACTCGGAGCTGGGTGATAACAACAGGGATGAAGAAAACAAACCGTGACAAGTCAGCTGACATTTGAAGACAGACCCTGCAAATACAAGCATCAACCAACAGATGCAAGAATGCACACGTACACAGAATACCCAAAATGACTTGCAGCGACATGCTGAAGACACCCTGGGTTCAAAGAGCCAGATAGTCTGCATTATCACAGCTGCCATATTTACATACTAAGCAGTTATCTTCACACTTTTTCACACAGTGGCCACGCCTCTTCCTGGCCATGGTCAGGGGTGGTCACGTGGAGACTAGTTAGGAAATAAATAGGCTGCATGTCACTTGAGGTTAGAGGCAAAAAGCTGTAAAATCCAAACGCAGTGCAAAATTGGAAACGCTGTATGAACGAGTAAGAAGCAAGGTCAGAAATGTGGGTTAGAAGGAAAAGACTTTCCTACAGATGGAGGTGACTTACAGATTGGCAATTACAGTATTTATTTAACAGACACTTGTATCCAAAGTGGCTTACAAATTAGAAAACAGAAGCAATTCGAATTGACAACAAAAAAACACCTTTAGTGAGGAAGCGGAAGTGGTTAGTTCCAACAGTACAGTAAAGTAAACAGTAAAAAACCCAAGTAAAGTTATAAACTGATTATGATTTCAAATAAAGGCTTTTCTTTTTAACTTTCTTTTCATTGAAGAACCAAATGTCAAGTGTCAAGAAGATCTAAATGGCAAAATGTCAAAAATGTTATATGAGAAAACAAAAATCAGCATATTAGAATGATTTCTGAAGTATCATGTGACAGTAATTATGCTGAAAATTCAGCTTTGCATCACAGGAATAAGTAACATTGTAAAATAGATTAAAGTAAAAAAGTTCATTTAGTTTGTAACAACAAATATTACTATTTTTTTGTACTTTCTGTCAAATAAACAGCTGTAATACGGAGCAGAAAATCAAAAATGTAAAAAATATAAAATGAAGACTTTCGCGTGAGAACGAGAAACTTTCGCGTGCACACGAAAAACGTTTGGCGTGCGCACGAGAAACTTTTCTGCAAGCTCGCGAGTTACAGTTTCCGGTTGCTTAACTTCTGCCATCTTACAAATAAGAAAACAAGAGTATGCATGCGCATGAATGAACCTAATTGAGATCTATTTTGGCCTTATACGAAAACACCGTTTCTGTTCTTACATTCCAACATAGAAAAATCACCACTGAACGGCCTAAGAACAGCTTTTTTACTCAGGCCATATTCCACCTGAACAATACATAACATCTCAGCACTGTACATCTGTACATAACTTCTCAAAAATTTTCATCTGTACAATAGCACATTCATAATTCTTTCTATTTTCTCTATATTTTCTAAACATTTGCAACGTTCATTATTCTATTTTATCTTTTTTTTTTTTTTGCTGCCATATTGGCCTATTTATTATTTTTTCATTGATTGTCCATTTATTAACCTTATACTTTCATTTGTAATTTTTTTTAAATATTGGATACTGAAACCAAATAATATTAATTGGTTAACTTCATTTATCCGTTCGTCCATACCTATCTATCTATCTATCTATCTGTCTGTGGTTTTTATTTCATTTTTTTTGTATTTTAAAAATACCACTCGTTATAAGTCGGAATGAGAGGGACAAGTACAGCCTTGCGCATTTCACCCAGGCTTCTAGATTAACTTACTGGTTTGCTTAACTTGCTAGTTTACTTACTTGTTTTTGACAAATCCAACTAAACTACAAACTTTCCACAGTGAAGTCTCTGAGAAAGGGATATTTACCCGGCGAGCTCGCGCCTGCGCCGCCGCGCGCTCAATCCACTCAGCGTGCTTTGCTTATTAGCTCGCCCACATCCATTATTCACAGTATACATCTGCTTCATAGACATACTTAATCTCTAATACCTCCATTCTGCTGCCTGACTTTCTGTTGCCAGCGTATCTTGTTTGAATATGACTGTGAGGTATCGGCGTTTACATGTACAAGTACATGAGCTCAGTATCGGCCCGATGCCAGTGTCGATATAGGTGCCTCAATTTTTCACATATATAAATACTCCTGATTCTGAGGAGAATCATGAAACTGCATGCACGTTATAGATAGGAAAAATATTGCAAAGTCTAATCATCAGTGAAAGTGGAAAAACAATAGAAAAAGGATTTTTAAGGGAAATGAATTCAGGTTATCTAAGTGCTCCAAAACAAGACCGCAGTGAATTGCAGTTCTGATAAAACTGGGAAGTTCATTCCATCACTGACTAATAAGGCAAACAAAATGCACCAGATCTAAATGTTGTCTGGGAAGTTGGGACTCAGGGAGTGGACGTGAGGGATTATAATTGTTGGGTATTGCAAGAGTGAGGAAGAGGGAAAAAAAAAAGTCAAACTCATTGTCAAGATTTATTTTCATACTGCAGAGATTCTTTTCTTTATTTTTTGAAAACACTGCTATTAAACTCAGAGCAGAATACAGGATGTGGGTAAAAGAATCAAATTAAGAGCTACACGTTAAAGGGCACATTTAAATTACTTAAACACTCAGACATGCAACAAAACAAAACCTTATTAAAAGCATGAAGAGGGAAAGGGGAAATGATCTCAGACATTAATTAAGATAATAAAAGTATTGGTTTTTTTTAGACCAGTTACAAAAGGCCAGCAAATCGGCGACCGGCGCTTGGCTATTAAACACTACACTCACAAAAGAATGGTTCATTGGCACGAGTGGGACTGAGAAACTCTGGCCATGCCAACCACGCTGCCATCCGAAGGTGAAAGACAGCCAAAGACCTGCATCTGCTGCCAAAATGGACTTCTAACCTTCATGAAATGCATCTGAAACATTCTCAGAATGTTCTAACATTGTGAGCAATGCATCCAACTGACCTTGGATACACACGCACACATTAAAATGTTATGTCAACAGGTGACTCATGAAATTATGCCTTAGAGAAATCTCAGTATTTACCCTGGAGTCTGCTGTATTCTGCTAGTGAGGACCATTTGAGCTCACTCTGTCCTGAAATGAGACACCTGATCCTCTCATTAGAGAACGGGAATGAGGCACTTTTCATTCTGACCTTTTCGATGTGGCTGCTTTCACTAAACAGCTCACACATCAGGAAGAATCTGATATACAATATCCATCAAAAAAATATGGTACATGAAAGCAGTTTCACATCGGAAAGTTGGTCACGGCACGCTCACCTTGTTCAACTTTTGATAAATTAAGTTTGCCAAGTAAACCAACTTCTCTAACAAAAGAGTAGCTAAAGAGAAGTTTTTATAAGAAAGTTCTCTATGGTTACAAAACCCAAAGTTGCCCAATCAGATTAAACATCTGGGTCAAACTTTCCCAAGATAACAGACCTGTGTCATTATTGTTCACTTGAAAGGTTTTAGAAAATTCTCCTAATAAAAGCAAAAGTTTCGCAAAAATGAAAGGGGAAAAAAAATGAAAAGACTACCTAACAGGAAACAATGGAGACTTGTGAGAGTTTTGAAGCACCTCCCCCACCCTGCCACCCAAGCTCCTGCTGAATTGCATTTGCCTGTGTTTCTGTCCCTCTCTTGGGCAAACTGTTGGTATACAATATGGAGAGTAAACAAGAGAGGGTGCTTTTAGCTGTGCTTTGAACCACAGAACCAATACCAGTCATGCTACGTCTCCCTAGACTCACAGTAATTTTACCAAGAAGGAGGTTCCAGGATCAACATCTTGGTGTTAATGCTAGAACAAACACCTAAATTCAATGGGAAGATTCGTTGATAAATATGGTTTTTAATGTTAATGTTATTAATAATGCTATTAAACCCTAAAATTGTCTGGCACCGTTCCAAGATGTTCTGGGTTTTCAACTTTCAGTGATTTCCCATGACTTTTAAATGATCTTTCCAGTTGTTTTAAATTTTTGGATTGAGATTTATTTTATAATTATTATTATTTTAATTCAGACTACAAATCCATTAATTAATCATTCAGACTTAAATATATATTAAATAAAATAAAACAGTATTTTACCCTATTATAATATTTATTAATATATATTTTTTACCGAATCTTTGATAATTTTTATATATATTTTTTATTTATTGTTTAAGTAGTATTGTCACTTTTTAGATTTTAGTTTTAAATTAAAATTTTACATAATTTATTTCAATTTAGTTTTATTAATGCTTCAATAAATAATAATTTTATTTCTAATTCTCATTTAGATTTTTTACATTTAAAGTTTTCTATTTAATATTTTAATTTTATTTTTCAAAATCATTTTAGTCAACACAGCTTGCAAGAAACTTCTACTCTACTATTTTATTCTTATGTAGACAAAAATAGTATATATAGTCACCATGTTTTCCATTACTTTTGAGATTTTGTTCATGACTCTTCTATAGGCCGGTAAAACTATTTTAAAATTCCCTGACACTTCATCATCCATGACTGTGGGAACTGTGTATGTTGATTCAGGAACATCCTATTGGTAGTCACTGTGTACCACATCCTATTGAACCCAGCACTGCTTGTCCTAATCAAACACTGCCATCTTCTTAATTTTTTAAATTTAAATCAAATTGACATTTTTATCTACCCAACATTCTAGATCCATCTAAACTTATCCTCAACCATGTCTCTCACCTCGGTTTGTGCAAATCAGCTGCACATTGTACCCCTTTGAGAGCTGCTCAATCTACTGTCAGTCCCTATAAATCTAAAGAGACACTCCATACTTATCTTCACCATCTACTGCTTTGCTGTCAACAAACCTTCTAAAATCTCTATCGTCTAGCTGTGCTGCCATCATTTCTCTGATGTATAAACTAGAACTGGGCCTCACTGAGGGCTCTGTGTAAGCATGTTTTAGGTGTCCTGGGGGCTTCTGGGACATCTCCTGTAATTTAGAGATAGCCCAGAGGGGTATTGGAACAAAAGGTATCTGTATGCAACACACAAAAGGCAGGGGGAGTAGGGATGTTTGTGTCGGTGGGGGGTTAAGCCTCTCGTCTTTAATGTAAAGGGTTAACTTCTCTGCACGATTTCAAAGCCTGTGCCTCTCCCACGTCTCCAGTCCACTGTAACCTCCACCAATTTCCCTTATTCCAGTGCTGGAGAGAGACGGGAAACATCTGGAGCAGTTTACTGTGAATGCCTTTGTGGCCAGCAAAAGGGGCTTTCCACTTCTTGGGTGAATGTCCAAAAGCATGCAGATTTTACCCCCAAATCAAAATACGAAATGTGAAAAATGCTATTTTGCATAAAGAAAACAAAGGGACCATTTTGCATTGTGTAAATTTTCATGACAATTTATCACTTATTTTTATTAAAAATGACTATAATACAAAGCATAAATTAAAAGTTAAAAACATGTATAAATACTTTACAACTTAAATAATATATATTGTTTTGCAATACAGAAAATGTTTATTTTTGCTTAATGAACTTGATTTAATTTTCAAAGACATTATATATTTTGATTTTGGGGTGAAATATGCACAAGTTTATGGGGTGAGGTTTTATAAGATTTAACAACATACTAGATCTAAACTCTAGTGAGGAAATAGGTCTTTTTCTTTCTATGCTTAAATTCATTTGGCTGTGTGAAACCGGTGGCTGAAAAGAGTCTGTAATTTGGTCATATCCATGAAAGAGAGACCCACAAAAGCCTCTCCAAGAATCTTGGAGAAGATTAAATTCCTCTCTCATTTCTTGCCTTGTTCCCATGGGAATGCCAAAGGCCGCCTTTCTGGATGAGAAGTCTGGTGGAACCAAAACGTCTATCCAGAATCCATCAGTTCATCCAAACAACCAAAAGAAATAAAACTGAAACCTTACAAAAAAAACAAAACAAAAACAAAGAGAAAGTTTCTTTGTGCAGGAGGACGGTATGACAGAAGGCAAGGGGCTGTGGGGGATTTCAATGTCCTAACTTGTCAATCATTTCCCTAACAGCTGTTTTCTCTGCTGTTCCAACAAAGACTCGAGATGATCTGCTCTCTTCACTGCAGCCTGAAGGACAGAGGAAAAACAAACAAGTTAGTTGTAAATCAAAATGTATGCACAGCAAGCGTTGATTCACTACAACAAGTAAAAACATTGAATCAGATTTATTGCAATTTACCTCATGCTGCTTCCGTAGATTATTAACAGTCTCTTCCTTTTTCAAAATCGCTGACTTCACTCTACAAAAGAAAGATATAGTAAACACCTCATCTGTAGCTTTAATCCAAAGCCAATGTTTTGACAACCAGTGTTCTAAACAAGGCACTAAGAGGAAAAAACTCTTCGATTCTGACCTCTGATGCACCTCTGCAAGCTCTTCTTCTTTCTCTCTTGTCACTCGCTCCACCTCTAAACGGAGTCGTGCCTTGGCCTCCGTGACCTCCATTTTCATCCTCCTGTTCTCTTCTTCCGTCTCTACAAGCCTTTCTGCAAATTCTTGTCTGATCACTTCTGCTAGACTGCGGCGCTCATCTGATAACTTGTCACGGGCCTGTGATCGATTCCATAAAATGAGACAAAGACAAAGCATGAGAATGGAAGTTAATCGGCATTAAATGGGTGCCGTCAAAATGAGAATTCAAATAGCTGATTAAAACATTACAATAATCCACACGACTCCAGTACATCAGTTAGCGTCGTGTTAAGTGAAAAGATGTGTGTTTGCAAGAAAAAACAACAACAAGGACCTTAACTTCAAACTGCCAAAATAAAAATAATAATAATAATCAATAATAACGCTTCATTAAGTAAAAAAGTCTTCCCCTGTTGTCCATTAAATTCCACATATATTTAGAATCATTTTTGCTTATAAATGCTGATTGATCGGTGCATATATCAATCCTGATTCATATTTCTCTCCTAATTCCTTTTTCACTGAAGGAAGCATTATTGATTATGTAACTAAATTATAGCTGGGAGCAACGGTTGAAAGTTCAAAACATAATAATGAATATGATTATAAACACAGAGCTTTTAACTTGCAATGTTATTATCAGCTGTTCGAACTTCTATTCTGACGGCACCCATTCACCACAGAGGAACTATTCCTTTAAAATAGGCTTCAATGTTTTATGAAATTATTATAATTTTAGCATGAAATACAAGTAAGATATTCACCCCTGTAGCTAGTTGTCTAACCACAATCAGTAATCCAGTCGTTTCACACACTGTCATTGCACTCAGGTGTAACGTTACACAGAAAAGACCAAATGTCATTCAGTTTATCACACTTCAAGACAAACAAGCTGCCCAGCTTTTATCTTTTAATCTAAGCACTTCTTCACCTACTGAACTACAAGTCAATATTTTTTATCAACTTAAAGCAACATTTGTTACAGTGTTATTTGTATTTAAAGCTTGTGAGACTTGAATCAATCTAATTATTTTTTACAGTGCAGTTCTAATAATTGACTTTTATAGATTAGTATATAGTTTGGACCAATAATCAATAACAAAGCTAAAATTGTTACTTTAAAAATGAATCCTTCTGATACCTCTCTCTAACAGTATTGCAGATAGAGCCTGTCGGTTTATAAGTAACCTATATGTGTTAATGAGTGTGAACAAACAAAACAGTGGCACCATAACAACGGTTACCTGGGTGAGGTCGCTTATCTCTTGCTCTCGTTGTCGTAAAAGCGACTGCAGCCGGAGGAGCTCTGCCTCCATCTCACTGTGTTTCTCTCTCAACTCCTGCTGTTTCTGCAATGCTGCCCGCTCGGAACGCTCCAGATCTCTGAGCTCGGCCTCGTATTTCTCCCTCAAACGCTTTATCCTGCACACACATACCATTCAAATTTACATTCAGTTCGAAACAAAAAACCCACAGTCATCCTGCCATATGATAAACTGATGGGCTTAAATGTAAATGACAGTACATCTGGAGAGCAAATTGTCTAGAAAGAACTCAAAAATGTGGCCCACGAGTATTAGTTTTATTCAAAACCTGCTGAAAGTATCACTATATGATCATTATTTGAATAGGAGATAGCAAACAGACCAAAGTTCAGTGTCACATGACACTTCAGAAATCATTAAAATATGCTGAAAGTGTAAATTACAATAAACAATTTAGTAGAATACAGTATATTTTTAAGTGTAAATAGGAATAGAGGCTATATTTACACTAAGTGAAAATAGCATATTTTCTTAGCTATAGATTAAGTTTTCTGCTATTTACAGTATACCATCTTTGGTTTTATAGTACATTATAAAACAATATGTAATAATAACTTACTGAGTGTAAATTTTAATTTTAATTCAAATTATTAAATGGATGCCACCTTACTGGGACAATAAAGCCTACACATCTTAACCCTACCCAATATTTTATTTTCAACTTTTTTGATAATTTCCTTTGTTTTTATTGAAAAACGCTTCTCTGATGTGATTTGAAATTTAAAAAGAGAGGAAAAAAGTTAGCTAAAAGGCGGATACGAACCCAGTTCGATCGTGGCAAAATGAGTACAAAACACATTTTATCATTTGCGCCACTAGAGCTGATGACAATCCACCATCTTTTGTAATGTTGACTGGGCCAATCACAAATTGGTGGACGGAATTAGTGTAAATAGCCTCTGCCAACAAGTCAGGCTATCTGCACTTAGTGTAAATAGACACTCCGTTTTAATTATAATTTAACTCATGATGGTCTACAAGCAAATTGGTCAGCAGGGACATACTGTGTCTTCCTATCTGTGCTAATTATACATATAGACATTTTCTTCTTCTGAAATGCATGTGAGAAGAACTGTAACATCCTGTTCCACCAGAGACATTTAAGGTCACAAACAGGAAAGGGAAACACACCGGTTGTCAGACGCTCTCTCACACTCTTCTCTGGCCCCTCTGGTCTCCTCCTCTAGTCTCTGAATGGCCAGCTCGATCTCTTTGTCTCTCCCTCGACGCACCTCCTCTTTAAGCTCCCTTTCTCTGCTTAGCAGCCATGCTTCCTGTGAGAAGAAACAGTTTTCTGAGATCACTTTTTAACCTTACAAACACTTGCAGTTGTAAACCTTCTGTGACTTTGACAATATTTGTTTGGCACAGAGATGTGTAAACACAGTAAACCTGAGAAATTACACCAAGCAAGTTACTCTGTTCTCATCTTTAACTCTTGCTGACATAAGATGGAAAGATGGATTATAATAGAGTAAAACAGAGTAAAAAAAAATGTAATATTGTGAAATATTACAAAGCCAGCATTTTTGATGATTTTCACCTAAATTTGACAGCCTTCAGAATATTTTCTGCTATGCATATATGAACATATTATGAATCAAAACAAAAAGAACCAAGCCTCTGCTTTCAAACAAAAAATCTTTTTTATTCTATCTTTATGTGTTCATGTTTTATCATCACTTGAATGCAGATAAATATAATCAGAAATACAACATTTTGGACAAAAAATGCATTCAGATATCACATTTTTTCACCTGTCAATAATTATATTAATAAATGAAATTGTATTCAGTAAACAGAATAGACACACACACACACACACACACTCATAGTTGCATTTGTGGTTTATGGGGACTCTCCATAGGCGTAATGGTTTTTAAACTGTACAGACACTGACCCTACACCTAAACCTACCCCTTATAGGAAACTGTGTGCACTTTTTGAATTTCATAAAACACTGTTTAGTATGTTTTTTAAGCCCTTCGTTTTACAGTGACACAGGAAGTGTCCTCATAACCAGTTTATGTTGTAGTAACCATGTCATTATACACATTTGTTTCCTCGTAAAAACCACAAATGCTTGTACACATATACATACATATGTTTACACAACCACACACACACAGGCCTACATTTAGGCTACACACACATACATATGTACCTATATATACGCACATACTCTATTCATATATAGATCACGCACACACACATACATATTCATATTGCTGGGTTATAGATCTATCCACAACATAACTAGAGATGTTTCTGTGTCTGTAAAGGCATCTCCTTGACTGACTAGCCTACTTCGTCACGATCAGATTCAAAATTGTCAAAACACGATCTACATGCATACATATATACATATATGATCTATATTATGATCTATATTCCTATCCTTTCTGTTTATTACGATCGCCGTTTTTTCCAAGCCAGTAGTTTTTCCCCAGTTCTCACTAGGGCTTGCCTTACCGTAATTCACCTAGAACAGGGATTGCCGTAAAAACTAGTCTTCGGCAGGGCAGTGTTGTAAACCGATTGACGAATGGTGGGGAAAGAGTTAATAAATGCCTTTATTGTCAACTTTGATCATTTTCTTGCATCCTGCCTGAATAAAAGTATTAATTTAAGTGTTTAATTTAAAAAAAAGCTTTTGAAAGGTAGTGAAAAAACGTAATGCTAACTAAAACTAAAATTATAGAATGGTATTTTTAGTAATTCACTGTTTAAAGCCATAAAGTATATCTTGTTAAATACATCTGAAAAACTCTTAATAAAGTGTAAATTGGGCAGAAGTGGACACTATGATTACCTAATTTAACTCCCAGTTGACCATAACTGTAATGTAAATTCCAAACGTGCATACACACATACACGTCCTCTCAAATATGTATTCTCTCTGACCACATGCAAAATATGCATAGAACAAGAAAAAATATATAAACTCATCATTTCTGCTACACAGACTTGTGAAGACACAAACACGTACCTCTTTTTTCATATAATTTTCTTCCCACGTCTGTTTCTCAATCTCAAGTCTTTCCTTCAGGGCCTTTATTTCAATCTAATGAGAAATACAGCAAAAACTAAATTAAAACCAAAAGAATGAGATGTGATTCTTTATCACCACAAATGCTTTCATGTGACCTCTGCAAACACTGATTGCACCATCAAACACATGTATACATGTCTAAACAGACAGCTAATTTAAGTTCTTGCTGATAGTTTGTTTTTTAAGACTGACTGCATCACATTTGAATGTATGCTGTTAAATTGATTGGCAGTAATTTGTACGACTCTTTACAGTGCATTTTTAGGCCATTGCTCACAAAAAGCATTAGTAATACAACAAATGCATGTAATTTGACATGGTACAATTTCTGAAAGTCTTGCCTGAAAATGTTAAATTACATGCTTTTGTTCACCACAAAATGAAAGTTCTGTCATCAATTACTTGAGCTCATATCTTACAAACATGTATGATTTCCAAAAAAAAACAAGAAAAAGGAAAACAAAACAAAAACAGATTGCACAGTTTGCTACACATCTCCTTTTATGTTTGATGCAAGAAAAAAAGAGGGTCAGTAAAATGATGAGTATGCTTTAATTAATACATATTTAATTGTATGTACCAGTATGACTAGATGAGCAAGTGTTTTACCTGGTGCCGTCTCTCTTGCTCTTCTCTGCTCTTCTCCAGCTCTTCTCTCAGTGCTCTTGCTGCCAAAGAGCTGTTCTCTTCCAACTGCTTCCTTAAGTCCTCCAGCTCAGCATGCTGCCTATATGACACACAAACACATTTCTATTTAGTTACTTATATCCAGTCCTCTCTTTTGGACACTAACTATAAAAAGAGCAATTATCACAACATGATATGAACAACATGAAGTTTCTTTAATTATTAATTATTTGCTAAGACTATTCCTGGCTAAAAACATAATTCAGTAATTTGACCTTAAATAACCTTTGAACCTGACCTGGCTGCCAGCTGTGTGATTCGCTCTTTCTCCTCTGACACTTCTTTATACAGACGTCTCCTCTGCTGCTGCAGCGAGTTCTCTTCTTCCTGCAGCTGTTTCTCAAACCTGAGACACAAACACAGTTATTTTCTCAGTAGTACACAGACTAAATGTGTGTTCTTAAAATTAAACGAATGAGAAATTAAGACTTCATTCTTGTTTCACATACGAGGATTAGAAGGATGAATTTAGTTGTGCAACTTACATAAAACCCTTGCAAAACCCTTATCCAAATAATACCCACTATAAACAAGAGGTGTGTTTGTGTATATTTTGATACAGATCTTGGTAACAGTAATTGAAATCAGACAGATTTTGGAGATTTAATTTTTTTTTTTACCTTTTGTGAATAGGACACAACTATGACAAAAAGCATGTACTCAGTACTAAATTTGGGAATGTGCTCATCCCAATTATCTCATTTGAATAAACTGAAATGAGAAACAACAATGCAGAAGTTGTTTTCACACTTTCATATCTGCTTCTATTTCTGTCATACACACATAACCAAATAAACACACACTCATGTTGTTTTTATTATTCTCTATGAATACTCCACAAGAGTGAGTTCACTTTTCAGGACTGAATGGAGAGAAATTAATGCAATGTGGGAGGAAAAACGCCTCTTCAATAAAGCCAAACATTTAGGCTTACTTTTACATTGACACACAAACTTTAAGTAATACTTCACCAAAAAATGAAAAGGCCATTATTTACACCATCCCATTTTGTTACAGCAGGGTTATTCTTTAATAAAAAAAGACTAACCCTTAACAGTAGTCCTCATTGTGAACTAAATAAGTGTGTGCATTTTCACAAGCAGTATTTAGCTTTGAGATCATGTCTAGTCAGCTTCCCCTGTCGCTCTTTTCCAGTCTCCCTTCCTTTTTTTTGAATGTGTTTGTGTTTTCTAACATCTATGAACACATGGTCTTGGCTGCCAGACTTTGTAACTGGTTTGATCTCTGATGAACAGATGTGTATTCTGTGAGCAGATGATTCTGTGCACCGGACACATGTGAGTATGTAAGGGCGTGTGTACCTCTGCTTGGCCAATTCTCTCTCTCTCTGGCACTGTTCATCTCTTTCTCTCTCCAACTGCTGTCGTAATTCCTCAGTCTGCCTGACGTAACGTTGGGCGGCCCTCTCGTCTGCCTGAAGCAGCTCTGCCTCATGAAGAACTCTAAGTTTCTTCAGCTCCTGCTTGTGTTTGGAGATGAGCTTCTGAATCTCTGGCTCCAGACCTGAGAGCATACAGGAAGAGACAGTTACGCAAATATTATTGAAAACTAAAATAAATGTTTGCAATAGGAAAATAATCAGGGAAATTCCAATGGAATTCAAAGAAGGAAAATAATAAAACTACTATTGACACTATTCACTGATATAATGTTTGTTCATTTGGGGGGGAAATTACATACATATAGATATAGATATAGACAAAAATACAGTAGTCAACATTTGAGATAACTTTGATAAAATATTTTGATCCACTTCAAATGTTGACTACACATGCCAGTACAATTGAATTGTATTATGTTCAAAACTAAACAGGCGTAATGCAAGAGATATGCAGTTTAACCAGCTTGTACATACTGTATGTTATACAGTAGGTTACCATAAGGCAGTTATGCAATTTAACAAGGAACCTAGGGATAAATTCTTAACGTGTGACACATTTTGGCAGATGGGTTTAGACAAACAGGCAGGCTTGGCTGTAACTGATATTGTTGAAGGGTGCTGTGATCTGATTCCAATCAGAGAGATGTGGCACTGGCGTGAACAGACGCTTGTTTGTTGAACTCTGCTGACCTTTTACCGTGATCTCCTTGATCTTTTTGGTCTTCTCATCAATCCATTTTTCTCGGCGAATCTTTTCCGTGGCACTCATTAACTCTTTCAACTTCTTAATCTCCTATGTGGAGAAAGAGAGGGGGTTAAACAGAAAGACAAAGCCTCAGTCATGGCAGGACACTATAATGGGTTACTGTAAATAAATATGTTACGTAAAAAGTGGAAATTCTGTTGTCATTTACTCAAAATCATTTGATTCCAAACTTTGAATTTGTGTTTTACTGAAACACAGAATAATCATATTCATGTCATGTTCATTGTCTGATTTCAGTAATTGGGGTCTGATCTTTTCCAGTGTTAAAAAGATGCAAAAACACCATAAAGTCCGAAGTCATAGGATATCTTTGAATGAAAAACATCTGAAGCTTAATGAGAAGCAGCGATGTCTGATTTGTTAGTGAATCATCTAATTTGTGAGCTGAATCAATCAATGAAGAATAATTCATTAATGAATCACACATTAGTACTTCTCTCATGCATGTGCCAAGGCGACCATAGCCAGTATGCATAACTTAAGGCGAACAACCGGTTTTTTTTCTTTTTTGAAATCACATCAGAAAATAAGGAAATAAAAAGTTGAAAATTAAGTATCGGGTAGGGTTAGGGTAGGTGTAGGGAGGGCTTTTGTCCCAATAAGGTGACAAGCGTTTAAAAATTGGAATCAAAATTTACACTCAATAAGTTATTAATAATAAGCCTCTATTGCTATTTATGCTGCCTTATTTTAATGTCCAACTCTCACAATTAACAAACCATTAACAAACCATTTTGCCTCAGTAAACTCTTAATTTGCTGATTGTTAATTGTTAGTAAGGTAGTTGTTAAGTTTAGGTATTGGGTAGGATTAAGGATGTAGAACATGGTCATTCAGAATGAGCTTTATAAGTAAGTATTAATAAACATCCAATATACTAGTAATATGCATGCTAATAAGCAACTAGTTAATGATGAGAATTTGTCCTTATACTAAAGAGTTACCAGTTTTTTGGCTTCATAGAAAAGAGAGCAACCATTACATTTGAAAAGCATAATGAATAATGAATGTATCGAATATAAGAACAAAAGTATTAAACTTAAGTAATTAATGCAGAGCTGTTTTAGTACAAGTACAACAGGAACACCAAGATAAACTTATGGAATGTTCAGAGCTTAAAATGTAACTGATGATAAAATGACATATCATTTGCACAAACAATGGCTATGGAATACAGAAAAAAAACAAGGCCTCGAAACAAGTAGTTCGACTAACTGGTGAATACTTTTGTTATTACAGTAAAACATCAAAAGTCAACTGGCTTCTTCCTTGAGGCTAGAAAAGGCATGCAAGGTCAATGGCTTCAAGCAAAATGGAAAGTCTGTGTTAGGCAAGAAAGGAATAAAAGAATGGAAATGACAGAACATGGAAGTGATGAGGGGTTAGATAGAAAAGCAAGAGTTACCTCACACATGGGACCCAGAATTTGCCATACCTACAGGCAGAGAAAAGGAAAGATAACGAGAGAAACACACAACAAACCCAGAAAGAGAGAAACAGTTAGCAGTGGCAAAGCAGCACGGCACACAAACATGCACTTGAAGTTAATACCACATACTCATGATTATGTGCAGAGATACGGTTAATGGCAGAGACAACCACAAAGCTGTGGAAACAACAGCTATAGAAACCAAAACACAATATTGCTACATACGTACACTTGAGTAGACGTTTAAAGCCTGATCACCCCCTTGTGGCCAAAGTTGATGCAAAAACTGCTCAGATGCTCCTCTATCATATCAATGTACCTCAAAACATCAACCTAAACTGAACTCACCATGTCATGTTGCTCTTGCATCTGAGCGATCTTCTTAGTGTATTTCTGATCAACCTGCTTGAGTTCTCCCACTACTTCCTCACAGCGTTCACTCAGGGCCTTTTTATCATCAATCAGCTGCGAGAGAAAGAGAGAGGCATTAATACAATTCATCTACTAGTTAGACATACACTGCAATTCAAAAGTTTGGGATCAGTAGGATTTTTAATGTTTTTAAAGAAGTTTCTTATGCTTATCAAAGCAGCATTTGTTTGTTCAAAAATACAGGAAAAACTGTAATATTGTGAAATATTCTATTTTAATATACTTAAAAAAAATTACTTCTGTGACGCAAAGCTGAATTTTCATCCAGCCATTTCTCCAACCTTCAGTGTCACATGATCCTTAAGAAATAATTTTCATATGCTGATTTATTATCAATGTTTTATTTTTATTTTTGTGTGATACTTTAAGGGAATAAAAAGTTAAAAAGTAATACAAATCATTACTATCATTTCCTATTTTTCCTATTCAATTTAACAAATTTTTCCCTTGAATATAAGTATTAAAAGTATTATTTTTTTTATTATATTGTATACAGTTACAAAGGATTTCTATTTTAACTCGTGATTTATGATTTATGCATTTGCCCAGTAATATTCATGCCATTTTCACTGTGTGCTGTATAAAATATAAGTGTTACTTTGGCTTTATTTGAAAAATGTTATTCCCAAAGCACACAAACTACCCAGAATCCCCTGTTGTTTGCAGCATTTACTTCCTTTTTTAATTACAATTCTATTTAATATGTATTAAATGTTTATTTATTTGTGAAAAATACTTTTTCTTAAAGTATGCTTATTTTACACACACTTATATTTTAATCCATTTTCAAAATTATTTCACATTTCTTAAATATTAATTAAAATATACAAAGTTATATCGACCTAATATTGGCTATCGGCCACAATGCTTTCCAAGATATTGGCATCAGCCTTCAAAAATCCATATCAGTTTACCACTAATCCACAAACTTTCTAAGACAAGGAAAATATAAACAGCACACTATGTAGGTTGTCTCTATGCAGTTGAAGTGTGTTGAGATCAATACCTGGTCTATAAATGTCAAGTGTCTCTGTATTGTAGCTTCATACTGCTGCTTCTGTAACTGGAATGTATGATTGAGCTCTTTCTCAGTCTCTTTCACATGCCGGATCGTCAGCTCCCTCTGCTGTGTCTACAGACATACATTCACCTTTATATCAGTCTCAGACAGCAATATTCATGTATCGTTTGCTGCATATTGCACATAAACATATGTAACAACATTGGAGGTTGAAGGTGAAGAGCATATTGAACCATACTGATGATATGCAAATGTATATGTTTATTTACCAATGCTGTCTGTAGCATATTGACTGTGCGTTTTTTCTCATCCAGCTCCAGTTTGAGTCTCATCATAGAGCCGGTGACCTCAGCAGCTGTGGCTGAGGCTTGTTCCACAACTGCAAGATCTTCCTCTGACAACACCACCTACACATGAATATAAAATTCAGTGCTGATACAGCAAAAAAAAACATAGCTTCATATGTTCAGTTCAGATGCGCTTACCTCTCTATGTGATCCAGAGGTGACTGAGCGTGGTCTCTCCTGCTCTGACTTCTCCATCTCATCCAGGAAGCTCATAATGCTCTGCAGTTTGGCTTCTGAAAGCAAAGCGCCCCCATCTGGTAGAGCTGGAGTCTGACTTAGCTGCCTGTGCCGTTCCACATTATCTGTTGTCAGGGAGTTGGAGTCTCCATCCTGAAAAAAATAAATAATGCAAATGAAGGTTAGCCAACCACAAAAAGGGGACCATTCAAAAGTAGGGGTCAAAAGAAATGAATAGTTTAATTCAGCAACTTCAAAATAAGATTTTTTTTTTTATTGTGTACCAAATCAGCATGTTAGAATGATTTCTGAAAGATCATGTGACACTGATGACTGCTGAACACTCAAGTGTTGCATCACAGGAATGAATTACATTTAAAACATATTAAACTAGACAACATTAATAATGTTTTATAATATTATTGTATTGTTGATCAAATAAATGCAGCCCTGCTGAGCATAAGAAACAATGGTGTATAAATAGAACTGTATATACTAAGATAAATCAACTCACCTCATCAATCCACGAATACTTGTCCTTCCTGTAGCTCTTTGGCTCTGACAGTCTTTCTGGTTCCTCTTCTAAGAGCTTTAGTGTGTCTAACAAGTCATTCAGAGTGGTTTTTGACTGTGTCCTGCTTGATGATGCCCCCTGCCGCTGATCCTCCATGCTCACAGACCTCTGGAGGATCTCCTGAGGGAGTGAAGTGATGTGATGAGCAAAAGTGTTTATTTTTCTTCACAGCTGGTTGAATCAGGACCAGTTTGTAGCGAGAATGGGTACCTGAGAACACTGAGATCCTCTGCATATAGAACCAATGGGTGACGCAGCCCTTAGATTCGTCAGATCATCCAGATCAGCCGCCAGGTTCACATTAGAATCTGAAGAACAAATAGCAAACATTGTGACAAATTAAAATCGATACTTTATGACTTAAGGGGTGAAATGTGACTGCAATATGTTTTCTGAGTTTGATCAGAGACCCAAGAAAGTGCATACCCGTGTTTTTAGCCTTGACGTCAGTAGGAGAAGTAGGTGAACTCTTGGTGAGCTTTTTACGCCCCACTTTCCCAGCATTTCTCAGTGCCTCTATCTCCTCCTCTGCAATCTGCTGTACCTCTGCAGCACGTTGGGCTCTTTTCTGCTGAAGTTCCTGTTTTGGATGCAAAATGATACACCAGTAAGTCAGAAAACAATGTGTTACTACACTACCATTCAAATGTGTAGGGTTAGTAGGAGTTTTAAAAATTCTTTTGAAAGAATCTTTTATGCTCATCAAGTCTGAATTTATTTGATCAAAAACAGTAATATTGTGAAATATTACTGCAATTCAAATAACTATATTTCCAAAACATCCCAAGATGCATGTGTATATTTGTCTGATCCAGCAGAAAATCGATTCTGTGCTAACTTGATCTAATGTTTTATGGTTTTTAAAATGTTGTAGATTTAAGCAGCAAATGAAAATTGCTCAAATTAATGCACATATTTTGAGACAAAGGTCTTAACGATTTTCAGTTTTAAGGTATTTAAAGCAGGAGTTTTTAAACAACGAAAGAATATGTATAATAATGACACTTGGGATAAAAAGTGCCCCTGCTGTTGGGGCTAAAGACGCACAGTAATTAACAATATAACTAATAGATGGCTGACTTTTCCTCTTGACATGACATGGTTAGATTCAGATGATAAACATCATATATTATGTTGGGTGTGTCCATATTGGAGATAATCACCATGTTTAGAATGAAACCATCATATTTAAAAACATGATATTAATCATTGTTACTGTACCGTTTTTTTGATACTGTATTTTAAAGTATATTTTTTCTATTAACATTTTAATGACAGAATATTTTTTAAATGAAAGTAATAGCTTTTTTTTTTCAAATAAGCAGAAAATAATAATAATAAAAAAAAAATCGGCTAAGGTGTTTGTTTTAAACCAATATTAACATTTTTAAACAAAACATTATTTTAAATACAATATTTGTATTAATACTGTTTTCCTTATACCCCATGCTGGTGAGCCTTTTACCCCATGTGTGGCGTAAAATGCCCCCCCTTGCCACCTTATACATTTATAAGATTTTCTTGCATCATTTATTTTCACACAAATTTGCTGCTCTGTTAATTTTCAGTACAAACGTATATATATTTTTCTACAAATAGCACATTTTAGGAGCAGTGAATAGCCCATTTTAAGGTGTGCCTTTAGTCCTGTTTTACCCTATTAGTTTTGTATACAAGTTCTGAACCCTACTATACCTGTATGGCTGTAAGTCGAGCCAGGCGAGCTTTCTCTTCCCTGATGCGCTTTCGATCATCTTCTTTCTTCTTCAGTGATTCAGCAGTTTTCTCCTCCTCTGCTCTCTGCTCCCTCTCCTATGGAAAATACACCAAATTACTCATAAGAGCAATACTTCTAAACAGAAAACAACAATATCCACTGCAGGACTGTAGCCTATGCTGGTAGATACTGTAACTACATCAACTGGAAGCAAAAATAATCCACACTGAATGGCATTCAAAAATAGTCATGCATTCTAAATAAATGTTTGTAATTCAAATATTAAATGTTATATTTTATGATTAAATGTTTTAAGTCAAGATATTTTAGACCTCCTTGGGTGAAATACATTACCTTCTTTTTGGATGCGAGGAGGTGTTTAATTGTATTCTCATTGGCTCTCTTTCTGTTGGCTTGGCGACGATACCAACGCTGAATGGTAATAGCAGCATGGTTCACCTGCTGAATATACCTGAAAAAATTTTTGTAAATGTTTAACCATATACAAAAGCCATTAAGAAATAGTTTGAAATGTATCAAAGGTAAATCAAACATTTGAACAGTGCTGATCACAACTAGGGCGGACACAAATGATGGCTGGAAAACACTGCTGACCTTTCGGCCTCCTCTTCAGTCACCTCTTGTCTGCGCGGCTGACCTGGGCTTCGGGGGCTACGGGGGGCATTGTTGTTGGAGCTTGATGACGCAGAGGAGAAGTTCTTCTGAGACTTAGTAAGAGAACAGCTCACATCCAGAGTCACATCATCGTTTACGGTGGCTTTGATTATGTTACTGTTAAAACAGAGAGAGGGCGAATATTGTAAATGTGTAGGCTTGGAAACAGCACACTCGAGCAAAATAGACATTTACTTATGTCTAAGATTAGTTCACACAGCTGCACTACACAGCTATCACTCAACATCATAATGAACCTACTTGAAGGAAGGTTTCTGGTTGGAGCTCTTGGGAGTGAGGGGTTTCTCTGAGTGGTTATTATGGAGGATGGTGGTCACAGAGTTTCCAACAGCAGCTTTATTGCTCCTGAAAGTCAATGCAAAGACATTCTAGATATCCAAAATTTCTTTTTACAAAAAACACAAAAAAACAACAATAATAAAAAAAAAAAATAAAAAAAATAAATAAATATATATATATATACATACATACTAATTTATTAAGTCACCAAGGCTCCATTTGATTAATCAAAAACACTGTACAATATTATTAGAATTAAAAGCAACTGTTATTTATTGTACTATATTTTAAAATGCCATTTATTCCTGTGATGGCAAAACTGAATTTTCACCAGTCATTATTCCAGTTGTCCCTTATAAATTTGCTGATTTGCTCAATCAAACCTTGTGCCGTATATTTTAAAGCCATAAAACTGAAAGGAATCTATCTAGTGCTCTTCTTTCTACAGCATACTAATGCTTTGATTGACAAGCACAAAAAAGGCATAAAAGTGAATCTGCTGTCCGTAACGCTGTTCTCATGGCAACAACAGAGTTTGAAAGCTACCCATTAGGACACAGTAGTGCCTAAGCTGTAGGAGAAAATGGCTTCCCACCTGTTGTTGGCAGTGAAGTTGGCAGCCAGAGAGATGCCCGCTTCCCTCTTCTTCAGGCCTGTCGGAGAATCCATACTGCAGGTACTGTGAGAGCTGCTGGGCACAGGAAATGCTCTTGGCTGGTCATCCTAAAGTAAGACATAAGTTTAAACCAATTTTACAGCAAGAACAAGCTAAACATCCTACCACTGTTTAGGACCTCCTAAGCTCACAAGTTTAAGTTATTTTTAATAGCATAACAATCTATGGGCAAATTAACCTTTAAAAAATTATCATGGTGTCCTACATATAATACATCTAAAAGTGTAATAAGATCTGACAATCAAAACACCCGAATAGGAGTTTGATGTTACCAGGATGTTCCAGGTAGTATGGTCTTTGGAGGTCTTGGAGAGGCTGGCCAGCTTTCTACGTCCATCAGAGCTGCTGTTGAACAGAGCCAGGAAGTCTTCTGTGTGGCCTTCACTGCAATCAGACGCAGAGAGAGAAAGACAGGAAGGAAGGAAAGACAGAAAGGTCAGAGTATTACACACTAAACATACATGAGGAACATATCAACAACACTACACCAATAATACCTAAAATACCATTCAAAAAGTTGGGGTCTGAAAGATTTTATGCTTGTCAAGGCTGCGTTTTTTTTTAACAAAAATATAATAACCACAGTAATATTGTGGAATATTATTAATATGCAATACCAGCTGTCTATTATAATATATTTTAATACATAATTTATTGTTATTGTTAATATTATTAATCTTGTGATGGCAAAGCTAAATGTTTAGTATCATTACTTCAGTCTTCAGGGTCATATGATCCTACAGAAATTCTAATGTGCCAATTTGGTCCATCAACACTGAAAACTTTTTAATGATAGATACAGATAGCTTTTTATGACATACATATCTCAAAAGAACAGCATTTAAAAAAAAAAAAAAAAAATTGTAACTTTATAAAATGTCTCCTTTGATCAATATGACTCATTCTTGCTGAATAATATGGGATGTTTGTTCAACTGCATTTTAGAAATATTAGGAATATCTAGTCTGTGTTGCCCTTCTTTAAAACAAAAATAGAGGCAAATCTACCTCTAGTAAAAAAAAAAAACCATACAGACAATTTAGGCTAAACGTATCAGATGAGCATATGAAAAAAAGTTTCCTTTTTAGAGGTGACAGCAGCTGCACCGGGCTCACAGCAGAGGAATGCTTCAGCTGAGGCTGATTTTAAAGGGGCAGATGTCCATAGGCATATGGCAATCGCATCCCTCTGCATTTAAATTGCATAAAATGTTCAACAAGATGCTCACCCCTATGTCTGACCCACTGGCATCTGTGCTGGCAACTTCAGCATGTATATGTGAGTGTTTTGGGGGTGTATGTGGCGCCTAGTGTCAGCTGGCCCAATGAAAAGCAATTCAAGGAACTACATTCCTCCACGTTTCCTCTTTTTAAGCAATTCAGAAGGGAAGAGAGGTCACGGAATGACAGTTATTAAGCACCAGAGGGAAGGGGGGAGGGGTATTAGGTCGTTCCTTCATTTAAACCCCCTTGTGGCATCCCAGGATGCAGTGGGATGGGAGGGCAGAACTGGCAGCTGCCGGACAAAAGAATTTCAGCATGCACACTTCTCCTTTCACTGAGTCCTCATTCGAGTGAAACCGGAGACCCCGGCTCCCCTTTTGACAAAGCTGAACCCAGCCCCCTCTTGCCTGGCTTGTGCTGCAGCCGCCAGGCTACAATAGCTATTGTCTGGGGAAACCCAAAATCACTCAACCCCCAGCTGTTGCTGCTTTAAGGGTACAAACCCCCCAACCTCTACGTTTTGGAGGTGATCAACCAGACATACCACAGCTTGGGTGAAGTGAGAGCATGCAGGCATGTGCACTAGACATGTGCGTGCACAAACATGCCATCATTACTTTAAAAAAAAAAAACTCATATGTTGAATAAGTTGTCAGCTAACCTCTCACACACATCCCTTGGGGACAGTCCATTCTTAAAGTCTGAATAGGACAGCTGGCACATGGTGAATCTCACAGAAACATCCTTTTTTCTCACAAAATTAAAAGCAAGAAATTAGAATTTAGATTTTACATAAAGACTATTTTAGGACCGAGATTTATTTAGGAACATTTAGGATTTGATTTGATTAATGGAACTGTATTTTCATAATAATTAAACAGATATTCCTGTCAAGCTCTCATTACTGTATTGCAAAAAAAAAGCCATTATTATTACAATACTATAAAAATATTTAGTATTTCTTGTACTACTTTAATATATTCAGATTTTTTCCCCCATTAGATTAAAGTGTAAATCAATATAAACAGCAAAAAGTACATCATACCATACAATGTAATATATAGTTATTATTAAATATTATTATATAAACATTAAATGTTATATAGATATAATATAACATAACAATGTTTTTAAATTTACGGCAATGAGAATTGAGAAGAAAATATGTTTAATTATTATGAAAATAACATTACAAAAAATCCTAAACATATAATAAAACAGGATTAATTTTATCACATAAATTTGAATAAATTTGATTATTTTTATTTAGGATTTTTTGGTCACCTGGATGTGTTCATTACAAGTTTTGTAAGATTCACCAGCCTCAACATTAAAAGAGACAAACTTTCAAAAGGGCATGCAAAGGAATGACAGATGGTTCTGTACCTGGGGCTTGTGTTGGCTTGCTGGTTCACCTGCGTGGTGCTGTTGGACCGACGCAGATTCTTAATTGCTCGTGAGCTTCCCAATCCAGTATCAGTCTGCCAACAACAGAGAGGGCAAACTAGTTACAATACTGCTGAAGACTAAAAACAGCTTTGAAATGGAGCAATTCTCATATAAAAGGTGCAGTTATAACGTTAAGAGACAACCGATGCAATTTGACGTTATTGGTGTCCAAACTGCACGGTAAATGGCTTATTTTATTAATTTCTGTCTGTTCTTACACCAAGTTTTTGTATGGCTTCAGACAACTTGAAATGCAGTGCTCCAAAAACAACACTGCTCCCCAAAAAATAATGTGTAAATAATGACAGAATTAAATGTACTTTAAACAAGTTATATCCTGTTTAGCATTTGTCAAAATCTTAATAAATGAGTCTCAGAAGGTGAAGACAACATCATGCAGTTTCCAAATGATGATGGTGGTATAGATAGTCAAATTTTATGCTTTAATTTGCAATGGTTATGTCATTAATAAAGTATAACCTGCTGGTAAAACCATCACTCAATGACCTCATACAAGGGACACTTCCATCTTCTTGATCATTACACAATTTTCTAACCAGACTCACCAAAGTGTTTCGCTTGCCCCGGCCATCACTGGTCACAGACACAGATATGGATCGAGAGAAGTGTTTTCCAGGTGAAGCGCTGCTGGGTCTGCGGCCCACTGTGAGCTGAGAGCCGGTCAGACTGAGGTCCAGGACATCTCCAGCTGCCCCTGTCTGGACAGATGCTGATGGACTGCGAGTTGTATGCATCTTAAACTGATGGAAAAAGATGAGGATTCAGTCATAAAAACTGACAAACGCACAAAATAAACAAGATACAACAACAGATGATGCTGGATATTGTTAGGATTCCCAAAACTTTGTGACATATCAATTACCATGAGTTTCCAATTTCTAGAAATTACCAAATGAGAATAATTTATTAGGGATGTCAACGATTAATCGATGCAATCGATTAAAGCTATCATGGTCGATTAATCAATTTCATTTTGGGGTGCGTGCGGCTCATGCGCAAAACACGCGCAAACAGCTGTGAGTGACCGTGAAGGGGCTGAATCTTTCACGAAAATAATTTACTCATTTACAAACTATGCTTTTAATACGATCCAAACTTTAAACCTACATTATAACAGATACAACACAAAGTTCTTTTGTATTGAAATGTTATAACAAGTCATGTTTTATTATCATGTTTGTAGGCACATCACTTTGGCATGAATCCAAAGATATGATTGCGATGTTTCATTTGCCTATGTTTTGCCGTAGCAGCGCTGGTGGTTTTGGAAGCGGATAACTGACCGCGCGTCACAGCTCCAAAAATCCTTATATTTCAAATCCCGATAATGTAAATTGCAAGCATTGCTATGGTGTTTTAAACACTACTAGCCTTTTATTTAGACTAAAAACCACTTTCATTCGGTTGAGGAATCTGGCATTTGGAGAGCTATTTGCACACGCCATCATTGCCGTAGGCCTATGCCCAAGATGCTCAGATGCATTTTGCAGTATTAAGGTTAACGATTAATCGATTAATTGATCGTTAATTTAAACGATAATCGACTGTGGAAATGATCGAAAATTGACATCCCTAATACACATTATATCTACACTGATTAAATATTTTACAGCTGGGCATAACTAGACACGCTTATATTCACTATACACATTTCCATCACAGATTTCACAGCCCAGTGCTCCATTAGCATTTCCATTACATGTTTTCCATGACGACTGATCCTCTGAATCAGAAGCAGGGGAAAACATTAAATAATTGCTGGTCAGTATTTTATATCAAAAAAAGATCAAATATGTTGTTGAACGCCACAAGTAAAGTCATCCACAGGTGTTGTGTTGTTGCATATATCATTTTGTGTTTTTGACTCCTACTGGACATTTAAGATACTGCACTATATATATATATATATATATATATATATATATATATTTATGCGGTGCAGTTTACTTTCACTTTCCCTCAGTGTAGGCAATTGAGAGCAATGTACATGCATCTTTCAGTGTCTGATTCAAGCGTTGAAACCTTGGAAATATATGTCCGTAAATGCTATACTACTACTAAACAGTGATTCTACGTACAATGGTTTATTAGAGGTTATTATTATGTTTTTGTTGTATGCACATTTATCTCCGTTATCCTCACGTCTCGTTAATAGAATTTTCTCATATGTTTAGTACTTAAGTGGTGTATAAATAGGAAATTTGTGCATAAGGAAACTGTAATGTCAAAATGCATATGTTGGAAATGTGACTGTAAAGTTCATTTATATTTTTGTCTTCTCTTGATTGTAGTTTTACAGTTAAAAAGACCAGTAAAGTCACCAAGGTCACAAGACTTTCTTTGTCCGCTATCTGTTAACCCTTCGCTTCAGTAACGCATTGGTGAGAACAGAGTAGGTGTGTTTCTATGGAAACAAATTCAAAGCATCTACGTTACACTTTCCATGATACATCTAATGTTCAAACACTTTTTGGGTTACCTAAGTAGTTTACAATGTATTTTTGTGTATACTGAAAATAATTATGTTTAAATTAATATATGTCTAGGTCTTTCTATCAATATAATCTCGAGCTAAAACATACAAAAACAATGACATTTAACACCAAAGGCCTTCTCCGGCAACGGAACAAAACCGTTGAAGATCAATACACAACAGCTGCCTTTGAGAAACATGCAAAAATATAAAGAAAGATGTTTAATTGAATAGTTACTGTACGCTACCACACAGGATTGCATTACATTGGTTCAGCTATGGCGAAACTGTCTTTCTTGCACCACTTCTTGCTGGCTTCACTTGACAAACACGATGAATACAGTAGAATTAACCTGTAAATGCATTGCTTACCTTCTCTAAATTGTCCACATCAGATTAAGAAACCGTATTTATCCAAAAAGGAGAGTCGTTATTCCCGTTCGGAGCGTCTGACAGTGATTTCTCATCTGTCTCCAACTCCACAGCGCAACATCTTCTCATTGGCAACCAGAAAACATACAGGAACTCCGCCCCTTGAAAGTTTTGATTGGTGGAGGACGGAGCGTTCTAGTGAACTGATTGGCTGCTTGGGTTTGTCTTTTAGACTGATGGCTGAAAGAGGCGTGACAAAAAGGCAAGGTTGGTAGGCGTGCTGCACCGGCGGCAGATGTGGCGTCAATTTGAGCTGCTGTGATAAATAATGTAAGATTACTTCTTGTGTGAGGGACTTTTAAAGGTGACATAGTAGTTAAACAAATAATTATAATTATTAAACATGGCAAAATTAATTTACTTACAAAATGTTGTTTTTTATGGAGTAATTTAATTATGCAAAAAAAGTTCAATGCAAAATTATGCAAAAAAATAAATAATTTTATTTTTAAGTTTTCCTATATTTTGTATAAAAAAGGTCACAATGTAAACGCACTGTTGATCAATAAAACAACTTTATTTGGCCCTGATTAATAGTGTTAAAGCAATACAGTATTGTTCAATTAATTTTTGTTCCCTATATTTATACAATTCTCTAAACAATAAAGTGTTCAACAATATGAAGACATATTCAAAGTCCTAAAGAGTAAACAGATTATTTTTAATCAACTGGTTTAACAATGTAAAGACAAGAAAGATTTAGAGTGTTGGAATGAGTCATCCATCTGTCCTATATAAAAGACATGACAAAGGCAAAAAAAACAACAACATCAAAGCAGTCCAGATCATTTCACATTTGTATTATTCATTGTGGTTTGGCTCATTCAGGAGATCTTTTCAATGTTTGAACTCCACTGCAAGCCTCCAGATTTCTACTGCTTTAGCCAAAGTGATTTCCTCTGGAAGATTATCCAAACCAGGAAAAGAGATGATGTTCTTCTCCTCCAAATGGAATTCCATGGTGGACCTGATGCTATGTTGTGAATCACAGAAAGAGAAAGGAGGAAGGGTGCTCAGTGGTGTGGTTTAGGATCAACAGTTAGCACTGGATTCTATTGTTCTCAGCACACGCATTCCTTTTCATTCCGACCAGCTGCCTGCTCAGTAGGTGACTAGAGCAGGGCACACTGACAGATGGGAGCCTGGAGGGGTCAACGTGTGCCTCTCTTGGGCCTAAAAGCCCACAGGTCTCCAGGGAATGACTAGGTTTGGGAGGTCTGCATTGTTGTGATTTAAAGTGGCTAATCTGAAGAAAAACTTAAAAGGCCCTTATGTCTCTTTGTGTACTTTTAGCACTTTGTACTAGGATCGGTTTAGATGTATTTTTTGTGTGGATGCCAGAGCATTTCCTGACTTTTTATTTTGAGAATAATTACCTTGAACGATGACATTTAAGTGTATGACATTCAGGATTGGATATATGTTATATTAAAATAAATTATTATACAGTTCTTTAAAATACATGACTGGAGTGCATTTTTGTATAATGTTTCACTTAACAAATAAAATCAGTATTTTATATCCATTTATTTACTTTTTTTTAGAAAATTAGGGTCTTGACCACCCTGTGAAGGGTTGAAGGTATTTTGTAGTAATGACTGGCTCACACCACATTATCCCATATTTACATTTAAAAAGTCAAATGTCTGACATCTGTGAAAAATGCTCAGACTCACTTTGCCTTTTGTGGCCAGTTTGCCTCATCAAAACCCACCCTCACAAATGGTGAGTCTAGAAGGCTGCAGGCCAGACGGCTGGAATGCTGAGTAAATAATATAAAAATTAAATGAATTCTTACTCCCAGTGTGGCGCGAAGCCTTCTTCAACAGTGCTGTTGGTCTTGAGCTGAAGGATCTCATGTAGCTCCATAGAGAAAACGTCAGTATCTGTGACCCCAAGGAAAACTTTCAATTGCTTTCTTTCCTCTGAAGTCAGTTGATCTCTGAAGTCTTTGGACAGTCGCTGGAATGGATCCTGCATTAAAAGAGTCAAAGTAAATTACAGAAATCATAAAACACCTGACCAATAATGATTGAAAAATCCAGAATGAAGCTTAAATGTCTCAATGTATTGTTTAACTAAGCAATATTGTCCAGCTATTCACAAAAGCCTGGGTTAAAAGTCTTTGAACTGTTGATGGCACACGCTCTCTTGTTAAAACTTGGCACACTCTAACACTTTCCCTTGGATTTACAACCCTAGTATGTCCACTCTCTCTATTGTTAGGGGTCAATCGGAGGAGGTCAGTAGAGGTTAGCAGTAATGGGGTCAGTTTAGTGACAGGCTAAATATCTGAACAGAAGGAGGGAATTAGAAATTAGCTGCCTGTACAATGAATGCAGTGTGAAAACATTCAATCTGTCAAGTTATTCATGCATACACTACCATCCAGAGAGAGAGAGAGAGAAATTGGAATGTAATTACTTCATAGCTTAGATGTAAAGATAGTATGTGATTGGTATTAATGACATACAGTACTAGATGTCACAAAAGCTGAATGTCAAATTACCTGTCCTTTCTTTATCATTTGTTCACTCTTCCAGCAGGTTAGGAGCTGCCAGGTGGCTGTGCACTGACTAAGCCGGTTCTCTTTTAAAGCCTGAAACCAAGATGCAAGGAATCAAATTACAGAAGCTGATAGATTATACACGCTGATAGTAGTGGCAAAATACCTGCTTGGATAAATTTTCTTTTAGTTACTACTTTAAACGCACGCCTCACCTCAGCTATGGTGCTTGAGATGTGTTGGTCCATTTTCAAGGAGTCTGTCAGATAGGACAGCAGCAGATCTTGTGGGTTTCCACCGGTTTTACCTAGGAAACGAAGCCCAATCTCCACAGCATAAACTGCGTCACACACATCAGTGAATGAACGTAGCATTGATCTCATAGAACTGAGCACAGAGGACTTGAGTGGTTCCTGTGAAACAAATAGGAAAAATATATTTCTACAGTATGACACCAATAATCTAGAGGCATTTGCCCTGTTGAGGCCTACTTCTTAACTGAACAAAGTGCAAAGAGACCAAAGAAAATTACCTGAGGTATTTTGGCTCTGACCTCATTGAGGACTTCTATATAATTCTGATGGTGTCTTCTCAGATATTTATCAGTGTCCTGCATGACATTTTTAGTGTTTAGCAACCAATGAATCTGGTCATGTATTTAACACTAGTATGAAAACAAGTTTTAAAATGCGTAGACTCACTGTTTGAATGCGTGGTTTGCCTGCAAAAAATCTTCTGCTGAGTTCTCTCTCAATAGCCTCATGATCATAGGAGCTCACTGTTTGCTGACCCTTCTCTAGTGTGTAGTGACAGTTAGCTAACACCAGAGGGAGCAACTCCTTTTCTGGGTGACACAGGGCAAGTTGGCTCTCAGACAGAGATGCCAGTGGCACTTTATAGTCACTGTAAGAGGAATAGAAATTGACATGCATTAAAAAGAAGCACAAACATGAGAATGATTTCTGGAGGATCATGTGACACTGAAGACTAAAGTAATGATGCTGAAAATTCAGCTTTGACATTACAGGAAAAATTTTAACTACATTATAAAATATAATAAAATAGAAAGTGGCCATTTTAAAATGCAATAATATTTCACAATATTACTGTATTTTTGATCAAATAAATTCAACCTTGGTGAGCATGAGAGCCTTCAAAAGAAAAACATTCAAAATCTTACAAACTCCAAAAGTTTGAACAAACCAGATGTGTGCACACTTCTTCTGAAATACGCACCGGACTTCCTGGTGACAGAGTTTTCTGGCTTCTCGCACAAGACTGTTGTGGGTCTCAGACAGGAGATCTATGATTGCGTGGAGACATGAGCCTGGCCCATGACGACTCAAGGAGAGAAACTGCCCAGGGCTTTCTTTAGTTAGGTCTTTTTCGCAAAGTGTGGGATCCAAACCCAAAGAAGCTAAAATAAACACAAACAATATCATGCTGAACATTATAATGAATACAAGTACATAACTAGCCAGTTTTCAAAACTAGTGCCTTCCCTTAGCCTGGTTCACAACGGTAAGCTTACAATAAATGTTTTGTAATTTGAGTGGTACTGGTAGATTTTAATGGGAAACTGGAGCATCATTACGTCACGTCTGTAAACACAAAACAGTTGTCTAGGCTTTAAACAAAAGCGTGTCAAATTGTATTATTGTCCATTTAGTGGTTTATAACGGCCAGTTTAAGAATTATCATGGGTTCCACTCGGGAAATACATAATGATAAATACTGAATTAACTGCAACATCTAGCATATTCCACATGTAAAACTCTAGTAGCTTACCATTATTGGATATTTCCATTCTGAGTTGGTTCCACACCTTCATAAAGATCTCTACTCTTTCCAATAATTTCTTTTGATGGCCTATTTTCAAACACAAATTAGAGTACAGTAATAGTACATATACAAAAATCCATCAATATATCAAGCAACTAGCTATCTCCTCTAGAGAGTATATTTATGACAGACCTGCAGGAACGCATTGCAGCAGTGAAGCGATGGTGTGGGTCTGAGTCTCAGAGCTTGGTGGAAGCACTTTCATTAGATCAGACAACAGAGCAGCAAGAGCCGGCAAATGGACCAGCTGTCTTATGCAGTGCACCTAAAAAACACACAAAACATGGGAATTTAATTTGGAAACATGCTTAAAGACAACATGAAACTGTGCTCAACTTGCATAATGTGACAAAAGGATCTGGATAATAGTTTTATGTGTTTTCGGTGAACTAACCTTATTGATAAAAAGGGTAAGCAGGGGTGCTTGACTTTTGTTTATTTGCTGGGAAAAGCTTTCCACTGTTAGGACAGCTGATGGGCTCCAGAAGGCAGAGTGGTGGCTGGGGCAGTCCGTGGGGAGATGAAGGATTTTTTGAGGGTCTCCTCTCAGCACCTTCATCAGGGGACTTCTAGAAAGTTGATTATCAGCTGCAATCAGATCCTGTGCTTTTTCCAACATCCTGTTCAAATCCTGAAAACACAGACTTGATTAATATAACGTATTAATATAACGTGGTTATATTACAGAATTTTTACTCACTCTATTTATTTAGTTCATTAAGGTTATTTGTGTTTTTCAAAGAAATGGTTTAAATGTATCCCATTCTTTTCAAATGATTCCCACATTTCTGATACACAGCAGTATCAAGACTGACCTGTAAAACAGGACTGATGACTGATTTACAAACTGTGGTCTCCCACTGCTCTCTGGACTTGCGTGTTGACAGATCCACACCGGCACCTGGTAAAGACAAAAAAAATACCTTACATATATATCTTTTATTACAGTCTAACTCTGTAATTCTGTGTCTGTCTCCTGCGGAAAGTAGATTGTCAGAGCATCACCCCAGCTTTCTGGAGGTTGTTTTTACATAGACAAATCATAAAAGCTGTGAAAATAAACCCTAAAATATGTGTGTCAATAATGGCTGTTGTTTTTCTCAGCAAATCAGGTCTTGTTGGCTGCTGATGTTGCAGGTGGTTGCCAAACTCTTAATTTCTCCATGCCCCTTTTTTTGCTATTGCTCTAATCGACTTCCTCTTTTCTTTTAAATTACAAATCGCTTGCTTTTCTCTCAAGGTCTGCCTCTCGTCTTCATCCGAGTTTGTGTGTGCCATCATCAAATGCAAGACTCAGAATGCAGAATGCAATGGATGTTAATTTAATTACTAATATACTAATACAACATATTCCCTGCTTTTAATATCTTAACAATTAATGCAACAGGACACAGCTGAACACTTAGAAAGACCTGTGAGGCAGATGTTCCAATACATACATAATACAATTTGTATGTAATACATATATTACTACAAAAGTGCTGAACAATCATTATAAAACAAACAAAATAAAAGTTTTTGTTTACATAATATATATGTGTGTATTGTGTATATTTACTATGCATATACTGTATAAATACACAAACATGGATGCATATATTTAAAAATACATATTATTATGTTTAAACATAATAATATATATTTAAAATATATTTGATTAAAATTATAATACTGTAAAATATAATAGACTCAAAGTATTTATAAATATCGCAATGTATAGAAATAATACTAAAACAATTAATTATTTGTATGCTATGCTCTTCTTTGTTACTATTATACAAGTAAAGTGCAAAACAAGCAGGTTTATCTTTAGTCAAGATAAAAAGATACCTGAGGCGGTCTGTAGAAACTTTCTGAAGATAAGATTAATTAAAATGGCAGAGTCATCCAAGTTAAGATTTAAAGTCTTCCCAAGAACCTCCATGTCCTTCTCAAGATGTTGCCAGAGGAATTCATAGACATCATGAACACTTGGATGGATCATTTTTCTGATGCCCTGCGAAGAACCAAAGCCTTTAGAAAAAAGCTTTGTTTTTATTCTCTAACACTAGTGGCCAACTAAAAGATTTTCAACTTTCAATAACAATGGATGTTGGCATGTAAAAACAATTATCAGCAGGTATTAACTGAACCTTTAATCTTTTTTACCTGTTGGTGGTTAATAGCTCCTTGCAACATGGCCAGATGAAGACAGAGACGGAGGACACAGGACTCGGCTGAAGTGAGAGTCCTGTTAGGGGCTTCAGACCTGTTTTCAGCATGTCCCAGTACATGTCCAGTTCGTGTCATGTCTCTGATTTCATAAGCTTCACTAAAACCTTTTACTGGATTATGGTTCAGGCCTCCTATCTGCACTCCACAAGTGGCACATTTTGACAAAGCCACTGGTTTGCCACACTAAGAAAAATTGAGAATAATAAATGATCGTCATCAATTTCTAAGACAACAGTATCAGTTCATTCAAATAAAAAAAGAAAGAAAAAATGTCTCACCTCTCCCACAAAGCATGCATGACCATTATAACACACTGCAAAGCAGGAAGGAAAGACAAAATCTATTAGGTAGGTGGCATTTAAGGTAATTATGTTTATTTTCACCTCATGCACATTGCACACTCACAGTACATCTTCAGTTTTCTCCCTCCAGCGAGCCACTGCCGGGCCTCACTGGTATTGTCATCAGGCATTGTGGGTAGGAACGCTTCCTAAAGAAGAAAAGAAAAACGTAGATATTTCAGTCATCATCCTGATCAATTCAAAAGCCGCATTGCATGACCATGATGCAAAATAAAGATTACTCACAATAAATCAAATGCAAATCACTCAAATCTCACTTCAATAATTTGTATTATTCATGAGGAAGCCCTTACTGTCATGTTCTGAGGTTGAGAAGCAATATTGTAGAGGGGACTCAGCAGCCTGTTCCCACTATAAAACACTGCACTCGCATGCACCACGAGCTCCAGCACTGGACGACGCTTAGCAGGTACACCTGCTCTGAGACTCAGGTTAGATCCTGGACCTCCAATCTCATTGGATAAGAGAGCAGTGCAGAGCTGTCTGCCATGTCCTGTGATGTTCTCTCTAATAACCTCATCCAAGAACCTGATCTCCTGTTGACAGAGAGGGAAATGTAGGTGTTTAGGTCTGCCAGTGTTTTGCCTAATTTTTCTGAATCTCACAAAAAATAGTAAGGCATTTTTTTTGCAGACTGAATAAACATCACAGGTTTAGTCCTAAATGGATTCTAGTTGATTTCTAAATGCTCACTATTAAATAAAAATCACACAACCTAACCAATACTTACCTTTGCTTGAGGATATGTAGCTTTTTCAGGTGACATGAATCGACAGGTGACCTGCCTGAACACAGCCAGAGTCAGCAGGACGTTTTTCACTGGGCCTGAACCACCGATTCCCTGAAAGAAAAAAATTAAAAAACATTCAGACTCTCAAAAACTCTGAATGATTAAATGTAACAGTAACATTTCCATTTCAAATATATATTTATATTTATTGGACTTTCTATTCATCAAAGAATCGACAAACAGTACCATATTTTCCATAAAAATACTGATAATAATAAAAAATGTTTCTTGAGCACCAAATCAGCATATTACAATGATTTCTTGAAGGAAAATTTGACCCTGAAGACAGGAGTAATGATGCTTTGTCATCACAGGAATAAAACAAATAAAATCACACCATTAGATGTTCGCTCACAAAATAATGTTTTGCGTGTGTGTTGTTGATTTAATACAGATGTAGACTCTGACCCGTAATGCTTCTTTGAGTCCATTTGTTGTGCCTTCCTGCATTGCTTCTCCCACTCCATCTCTAAGAGTGCGGTATGATGGATCACAACACAAGAAACGATCCACCTCTGCAGGAATCAACCTCTACAGAAGAGAAAAACAATTATCATAGAGCTGTTTTTTTATTAAAGAATTTTTACCCCACTAACTCAATTTTATTATACAGTATATCTCTACAATATTAAAAAACACCCTACGCAACCCTTATGCAAAATCATCTGAATGGCCGTACATGAAGCCGTAGTATCTCTGCAGGGAAGATCCATTCAAAATCAGTGCTGCTGATCATTGCTTGCAGACAGTCCATGCCAGCATGCCTGTTGAGCGCTCGAAGCAGGTAAACCCTGTACCAGTCATTGTTACCGTATTCAAACACAGCCTTCACCTGCTCCAAAAGCTTTAGCTCAGCTTCCTCAAAATCATCTGAAAGACACCAAGCACAGAAATTTTGCACAATAAAATGTTATCGCACAAAGGCATATTATTCATTTTAGCATTGCAATTTAGCCTAACTGCCATGAACTAGTCAGAGCAGAAGCCCCTCTTACCAGATCTTTTGCTGATGGCTCGAGAAAGGATCCTGGCAGCAGAGTCCAGACACATTTTAAGGCGACCCATAGACAGTAGAAACTCTGCTGGGTCATTGTTTCTGGAAGGTGTCTGTTTACGAGCCAGTCGGCTAAGGAAGTTTGAGTTCTCCTTCAGATGTCTATGATCTCCATTTAATCCAGAACAAAACAGGGAATCCTGGATAAACAACAAATCTGCTTTTAGTAACAAACATGCAGATTTTAAACAATGTGGCTGAAAGTAAAATACAACTAAGTGTGATTATACTTGATAAAAAATACTTTTTTGGTGCATTTGCTAAGATACTTTGGATGGCTGCAAAGGAGTTTCCAAGTCTTGCCACATGCTTTTGGGCCCATGGCATTTTTTACCAATTTTGTTGACCAACCAGACAAAAATAAGAATAATCACACTTGATTATTGTACAAAGTGGGTTAAGCACTAAATATAGTAAGAGTGAAACTTTCCATGGCAAGCACTATTAATAAGTGAATACATGATGCAAAAGACACCTGGGATACTTGATTATGACACACCTGGAAACAGTTAACAAAGAGGCGGTAGAGTTCAGTTCTGTCCTCCTGGTCCAGAAGATTGTTCTCCAGGTTTTCTAAGTACGTTTGTATATGCTTCTTCACCTGTTTGAAGCTGAAGAGATTATTTTATTGTAAAATGTTCTTGATGACAGTAAAGGCCAATTCACATTGCACCAACAAACACCAACCACCATTGACAAACAACAGAATATAGCACATCACTATATGGCAAATACACTGATCCAACAAGATTAGATAAAATGTCTGTTGCCATTAGTGTCTGTCAAGTGTAGGGCGATTTGGCCTTACTCTGTGGACTGTGGAAAAAACAACTCACTATATGAAGACAATACTGCATTATTTAATGTTATAAACAAAAGGTCACATATTCCTTGATGTGTTAAGATTATGTGTCGTCTGTATTGGAGCACCTGTATTGCAGAAGAAGTTTTAGCAGAACAGAGCGCACCACAGGGCTTTGGTCAACACACTCCAAGAATGGGGTGAGTTCTCTGGTCTTATAAACATCTCCTGTAATGTATACAGACAATTAAACATAAAAAATCGAATCATAGAGTATGATATATTAAATATCTTTCTAATGAATTTGCTGTTTTGATTCACATAATTATACAAAATTATTCATTCACAAACTCAATGAACCATTCATTGCAGATTATTATGAGTCAGATTTTGGCCTGTTTGGTCACCAAGCTAATGTATAATTTCTTGGAATATAGAAAGCAAGATGCATGAACCATTTATATGAATTTTGATCAACATTTACTTCCCTTTTAAAACTTAAAAAGCTCCAGTTCTTGTTTATTGTGAACAGAAGTACAGTATACAGAAATTTAATTTCACAATGAAATATTTCACAAGGAAATCCACCTGCCTTGTGCCAAAATGAGTAGAGAAAAAAGCAGTTCCACCAGGTCCTCTGAGGGATCTTGATCATCAGTCAGACAGAAACGAGAAACCACCTCCAGGAAAAAGGCGTTACAGCATTTTCTTATTTCTTTATGCTGCTTCAGGGCTAAGCTGTAACAGGTAAAATTTAGACAATTCACAATAAATCAACAATAGTAAAGAGGCTAATTGTGCTTTGTATACCCATTCAGTCTAAATGGGTATCTGAGCTTAACAAGAACAAAGAATTAAACTCACTCTATATCTGTAGAAACAGTGGGCCGGAGGTTGTTTGAGAGAGGTTCCCTGCACATGGGACAGAAGTTCGCTCCTCTGCTCTCCGTTGATCTTCTCAAACAGGACAGACAAAACACATGCTCACAAGGAAGCACAGAAGGCTCTGACAGGTCTGATAGACAGACAGAGCACTTCACACCATATCTGAAAAGAAAAAGTATACAGAAAATAAGTAGTGAAAGGGTTTATGGTCATATGGCTTTAAATGAAATCACTCTTATCACATAATATTATGCAGCTCAATTCAAGCGTACCGCAGTTCTCTGCTGATGGATTCCTCATGGTAATCATTAAGTATGCGGATAATTTGCTGAAGATTTTCTTTGCTCTTCAAATCAGGAAACCCTTCCATTAGCTGTGAGAGAGGAATTATGATGTGCTTTTTTAAAGACTTTTAGAGACTTCAGTATACTGTACCAATGTCTCCTACAAATGTAATAAACAAAGCAGAGTCTAGACTCACCCCATGTAACTGACTGCAGTGTTTCAGAGTCAGTGCTTTTATCCGGTCATCTCCCAGTTTCATCCTGACAACCACCTTTTCAATGAAAGCAGCCACTAGCAGCATCCCCTGCCACACTGACCTATGGAAATATAACAGATTTTTGAAGAAATTATATAATTTAAGAAATAATATATTTTTAAATATAAAATCATGTTTTCAAATATACTGTTTTTAAAAATATTTTTCATAGCTCACTTAATAGTATGCAGATGTTTGAGACAGCCAGGGCTGCAGAGGGTGCTGTAGGCAGTACTAAGCACTCTCTCTAAACAAGGCTGAAGTAGTTCAACTCTTTCCAAGAAGCTCTGGCATTCAGCTATTGATGTTACAGGTAGGAGCTTTGTTTCTTCAACACAGATACCAACAGCTAGAATGTCCTCCCACTGTTATAAAACAGAACAAAAGAACAAGATCTAAATATTAGCCCCTTTTACGTAAACAGACTTTACTTGAAAATTACCGGTAAATTGCCGTAAAGACATCATATGTAAACATGGCCTTTTTAAAAATACAGATAAATTTGTTCTGGTAACACAAAAATGAACCCCTTCATGTTTGCAAACACATCACTGGAGGCACAGCCGTTTAGAGGTCATTTCTGGTTAATGATGTCACAGAATTTACATTGTCATTTTAAACTGATGTGTGAATGGTGCTTTACTGGTAAAAAGAAGAAACAGCTGTGTGAACAGCTTTTTTTTTTTTGTATTTACCTGAAAATTCGTTCTGTTCATTTTAAGGCAATTTACTGGTATATCTGTGTGAAAGGGGCTATTGTCTCATTAGCAGTTTGGTTACACACACTGGTCTCTGACTCATTGGTAGTTATTTTGCAACATAACAGGAGTTTCCAATCTAAGCAATCTAAGTCACCAGCATGTCTATCTAAATAATTGTCCTGGTGAACAGCATAAAATAAAAAAGCCACTATGAATCTAAATCAACTTAGAAATTCATGCTCCACTCCATGCTCCTCACCATATCAGGGCTTTCTCTCTTTAATCTTTTTTGTTGGATGATGCAGACCAGCTGAGGGTTGACCTGAAGGGCATGGGATAATGTGTCCAGACGTGGGCTGTAGATTTGAGCTGCTGCAAGGATCCATGATGGAGAGAGCTCAGGAGTTACGGACATCTCCATCTGCAGAGCAAGCACACAACCCAGCACTCCACTACGAAAGACCTGAAAGAAAAATCACACACACCCATAGACATCCACATTAGAACATGAAACATGGGACCGAAAACAAATGTTACCAGACTTATATAACATACAGTATGTGTCTCACCTCAAGCTCTTCTTCAGAGTGAATTTTGAACGACAGAAGAACATAATCTGTCAAGTAGCGTTGACCCAACTCAACTTTCTCTCCCTCTGAGAGTTTCTGAATATAGCTGCCGAGTCCACTGCTTGAAACAGCACTAATGAACTGCTGAATCCTCACTTTGATGTCTTGCTCAGAGCCTAAGAGAAAATGTAAAAACAGGGAGTAGCTGCAGATGTTTTATGTACAAGATGTTTTGAATGTAGTATCTAGTAAGCTTACTGGTCAACTGTGGTCAGACACAAAACAAAAGACTTTACCTCGCACAAACTCCGATTCCTCCCATAAACTCTGGCAGTATGTTTTTATCAGCCAGCTAAAGGGAGCAACACAAGGTTGTTCTGCTTCTCCAATAAACAGGTGACACTGCACATTAATCTCCTGATCTGGAGCGCTAAAAGAAGAAATTCACCTCATCAGTTAGATATTTTAAAGCCTCATTCAATCATGAGCAGGTTTCCTACTGTATATTTAAAAAATACCTTGCATTTTGTGAGACAGTTAGGTCAAGGAGCTGTTGATCTTCAAAGATATCCAGCCAGAACTGGGCCAGACCCTCACTGAGCCCTTCTCCATACAGTAGGTAGAAGTTGCAGTCCCTGTCTAACACTTCCAAAATTCGGGCAAACACTGGAGTCAAAACACCCTGAAGGTTGCGCCACAAAGCGTGCCTGAACACAAACACAAAAATGTTTTACTAGCTTGCTAGTTACCTATAATCTACATCTGATCATCTACTTCAAAAAACTTTTTTTCAGTTATTTCATACTGCTGATTGATAATACCAGGCTTGACAACTTTAGGTAAGGGATGAAGTGTTGCCTGTTCAGCTGTTTTGACATTTGACATTTCAACATTTGAGAGAGAGAGAGACAGACAGACAGACAGATAGACAAATGCTAGTTGCATTATAGTACTGCAGTACCGAAGTGTTCCACCTTCCTGCAGAGCTTTACGGTTCTGTGCTACTCTATAAACCCAGTCTTCTGCATTAGGAATCAGTTCCTCCTTCCGCATCAGTGCAAACATCAGCCTCCTAAGCAACACTTTCTGGAACCGTACTGAAAATACATATGAACAAAAATTTGTGATTTAAGATTATAATTTCTCACGGTTTTTATTTTCCGTAGTATTTTACATGTACAGTACAGTGGCTTAACTCTGACAACAATGGACATAAAAGCAGCTAACCTCCTATCCGCCCAGGGTCACCTCCCAGAAGGCCAAGCAATATGTTAATGCGCTCCATACTCCTGGAGGTTTTTTTGCCTGTATCTCTCAGCAATGAGACAGCTTTTTGGGTGCAGGATCTCAATAAAGACAAACTGTGTAGATGCACTGAATCTTCCTGACAACCAATTAAACAAAGTATTTCTGTCAGGAGGTATAAAATACTTTCTGATGTACCACATCTCTGATATATATCACTGCAAAAAATGCTTTTTGGATATTTTGGCTGGAAACATGATAAAAAAATCTAAGCTAGAAAAGCATTTTATGTTTAATTCATAAAGCATTTTACCTTCTCACTTTCTGGTCCACCCATATCCATTTCCTCTGATTCGTTGACATCTGTAAAAAAACACAAAAAAACCCCTCTACATATAACTTGGGTCTTCTTTCAGTGGAAGGTTTTAATGTTGCTGTCAGGTTTTGGTAGTTGGTACCTTAGAGTACATACCTGACTCGACTTTATGTGAGATGAGTTTACTTATAGGAATTCCACAAAAAGCCTTAAGATTTAAACTCATGTCACCAGAATCTCTGAGGTCATCAATATGTGCAGACAGCCAAACTCCTTTAATAAAAAAGACACTTGATTAGAATACTTATTTGACAATTTCTAAACAAACCACAAAAGGTTCACCTGCCAAAATAAATAAACTTACCTCCTTGAAAGCCAATGTACTTGTTGCCACTTGTTCTACAATGCTCCCCAATTCGGGAGAGCTTTGTGATAAACACAGTATAGAGGTTGCACTCATCTGACTTTAAGGACAAGATTTCATTCATGGTACAGTACCTAATGTAAGAGGAGTGACAGAGAAAATGTCATTAGATGATGATTTTGGCTCCTGTTATATTAATAAACTTAAATCTGATTTAAACAGCATCAAAGGACCTACTTTGCTGAAGCAATTAGTTCGTTTTTGCACAAAGACTCTTCCATGTCCATCTGAACCAAAAGAATGTGCAGAGGAAATCCAGATTTTCTCCGGAAGGACCTTTGGAAAACGAGGTACACTGTTTTAGAAATTGTTTTGCAAGGTACTGAATAAAGTCAACAAAAATAATATAAACAGTACCGTATCTTGCTGCAAAAAGAAGCTTCTGTGTCAAATTGGTGTAAAGAGAGCAGAAGAAACCTTTCAGTGGACATGCCCAAGGCTGGGGCAAGATTTCTCACATCGGCTCCAGTAAGAAGATTGGAGAATGTGGTTATCTGGTTACAGAAAAAATATGCATTGATTTTGCAAGGTAAATTGGTAGGGATACGACATTAAATCAAACCTTTACGAAAGTAAACATTACCTCCAAGAATCGGTTCTTGTCCTGATCATTTTTGTTCAGATGGTTGTCTAATAAGTCTTTAAGAGATTGATGGCTTTGCTGATGAAAATACATTCTCTGAAGTTTGTCTTTCTCCTGATTTCCAAATTCTGAATACTTTAATCTAAGGACTGAGTCTGGTGAGGCACAATTCAAGAGAAGGCTTTTGGCAGTTTCATAGACTTGCTCTTCCTCATCCATGGTTTTGTTTGAGTCCAAGCTGTCTCTTGCGTCAATGTCAACAGGATCTTCATCATCCAATTTCACAAGTTCTGAAACATCTCCAAGAGTCTCAGTGTCTTCAAAAACTTCTGAATCCTGTACATTGTTGTCAACTTCCATTGAGGCACCTTCTCCTTCTATTTCCACCTCGTCCTCATCAAGGAATTTGTTCATTTCCTCTTGAGACTCTTGAGATACATCTTCATCTTCATCAATGTGATGAGCCTCACTTTCCTCTTTCTTCATGTATACATCCTTGGCCACATTATTATTAGAGACCTCTTTACTTGGTTCACTGATTTCATTGCCACACTTGGGAATGCAATGGAGTTCATTATTTAGAGCAGCTTTATCATGGTCCTGTTTTTGTATTTTCTCTAAAGCCTGCAGAAGTGCACTGGCACAAGCATCCCCATGGAACCCAACAAAGGCATCTGATAAACCGAATTTTGCTTCAGATGATTGATGAACTTTCGTGAAGTCTTCTGCCCACTGTTTGAGTTTTTCCAAAACTCTGTGCTGCCAGGGAGTCAAATCAGTACTCCTATCAACTTTGTGCTTCTCCAGTCTGTTTTTAAGTGGAACGGGAAACTTTCTGTAGACTTTTTCCTGGTCCTCCACCACAACCAGTCTGAAGTCTTTGTGAACTCGACACTTTACTCTATGTGAACCAAGTCCCAAGTCAACATAATTCTGTCCACTGAAGCAGACATAGTATTGATTTAAGGCATCGTACAGGCTCTCATACAAATTGAGGAGATTCAACAGGATGACAGTTCGACCTGTCTCCATGCATGCCTTTATTCTGCTCACATTGCGACATATCTGGGCATACTCCTGGTCTTTTGGAAATCCTGATCCAAAGACAATTTCAGGGCACGTATAGTTCTCCTTGGAGAAAACGTGGTTTTGGGTAATGTACAAGGCAGCATTGTTAGTTGTGAGCAAAAGAAGGTACCGGCACTCTTGGTCACTGTTGCGGTCAAGATTTTGTTCAATCATTTTCAGTGTACTTGGCCTGTGGACTTCATTGTTCTGAAAGATATCCTGAAAGTAAAAAAGAGGATCAAAATCATCCTTTTGTCCACTGAAGTTTCTCAACACAGCCTCTGCCAACTCACTGTCAGATGGCTCTTGATCTGAACTGTTGACTGTTGCAAAAATCATTTTCACCAAGCTGTAATAATCTCGGAGTCCAAAAAACTGTTCACTGTCAATTTTACAGATGTCTAGGTAGCCCTTTGCTAACTTTGGCAAGAGGTGCTTGATTTTGAGAAGAATGTTATGGGAGGATGAGCAGATTCCTTCGGCTGTCTCTACTAAGTCTTTCTCACTTGGATCCCAACGGGACACAAAAATACCTCTGTTCATTTTCGCTGGATCAAGAGCCCAGTTTGAGATGCCAACAAATCCGACCTTCATGTGTGGCTGTGGGTTATCACTGTCTATGCATCCATCCTCTAGAAGAGGATGCAATGTCTTCAGTGGCATCTGAGGAGAGTCCTCTGCAAGTCCTATTTCATCTAGAACAACAACTGACACATACTCATCCAAGTTCTTGTCCTTTTGGAAACGGGCACAGTTCCGAAAGGTTCCAATGATTCCTTCAGGGCTTGAGTGAGGACTGCATTGAAAAGACACCATGTGAACTTCCTTAAGTTTCCTGAACAAGTCACAGTGAGAGGCCTGGCGCTGCATTGCATCTGCTACAACAGTCTTAGCAAGAGATTTTGAGCTCCCTGGCTTGCCAACGAGAAAGAGTGGAATTTTCAACTCAATGCAGACAACCATGAGGAAGACATTTTCTTTTAATGCCAGATTTTTGGCAATTGTATCTCTTGTTTGGATTTTCTCAAGAAAGAAATCTTGGCATGAAGTTATCTCCTTCTCCAGTGACTCTTTGGAGTTGAAGGGAAAAGTAAAGCATTTGCCGATAGTTGCTAGGTATGCCCCTTTTTTTTCAAGTGATGGGTAATAGCAAACACCTATGGCAAGTACCAAGCACTTCAAGGTAAGATCAATTTCAGTCGAGTGGCAACCTGAAAAAAGATCTTCTCTGTGGTTGTAAAACCAAACTAGGACACACATTGATCTCTCCACATCCCTAAGACTTACAAAGCTACATTCATCTGCTTGTCTGCGCATGTATCTTTGAGAGGTATCCAACACGTTTGTTATCACACTCTGGCATGCATAGGGCAATCCATGATCTCTTATTTGTTTCTGCACAATTTGACGGATATAAGAGAGCTCGGTTGAAGCACTTAATTGTCCAAAATCCCATACCAGGGGCACCATGCTTGGGGGTAAAGGGTGCACACGGTACACAAGCTGTCTCATGGGAACTTTACCAAGGCGATCCTCTGTTTCTTCAGCTTTCACTCTGTATCCTAGCCCAGCACGCTCCAATCGCTCAATCATTCTGGATGTGTGTCTTCTGTACGGATTGCAGGCAGCAATTATTTTCAGACCAGAATTTTTCTTCAAAGGGCACCCTTGTACGGTTTTGTCACATAGCACTTCTTTAATGGCAAATATTGCTTCAGTTGTGTTGGCTTCATCAAAAAACAAAACAGTGTCAAGTTCATATTTTTTACGGTTGTTTTGAGCAAGTTCTTCTGCTTCCTGCACCTTCCTATAGATTACCTCAGAAGTAGTACCTCCATGAACTTTGACCAATTTCATGTTTTCAACATCTCTGCCTTCACGTTGCAGATCACAGAGAAAGCGTATAAGCCGTGTCTTCCCACAGCCAGTTTCTCCCATGATGACTACAGGAATCTCACATCTGAATCTCATATGAATAGCCAACATCTTCATGACGTTGTCAGTAGTGAGTTCATACGTAGGGTCTGGATCATATTTTTCTTTTTCCCAGCCTTTTTTGGCACCAACAACAAGGGAAATTTTTTTAATCTTGTCTTCTCTGGACAGGTTCTCAAAGTTCTCAGAAAGGTTAATTCTTTGTCGCTCAATGTCTGAAAAGAGCTCTTGTGTCATCACATTTCCCATTAACATTTTGCCACTTCTTGGATCAACTGCATTAAGAATTGTCCCAATTTTCTGCACATGGAATCCCAAGAAAGACATGGTGAAATGGTCTGCATTGAAAAAGATGTATGGGTGAGGTTCGTTCTCCCATCGTTTCCGAATAAATAGTTTAGCAAGGATATCTTCCTCATCTTCATTCTCAGAGAAAAAGGTGGGGCTCTCATCAGAGATGTCAATGGATGGAGAGGCAAAGTCTCGAGCCATGTGAATCATGAATTTCACTATAAAGTCCTTAAAGCCACTTAAATTGTCAGCAAGGAAGTCTGGATCACAAAACAAAGAATTCTCACAGTCTTTAAGCTGCAGGTTAAGAAACCAAGTAAAGTGCTTTAATTCTGCCCATGATGGGTCTTTCAGGCCGTAGTTTGATAAAAGATGATGGAGACAGTCAACCGCATCACCTTCTACAGTCTGAGCTTGATACTTGAAACGGTCCAAGTTCGCATTCCTGTTGAATCTTCTCAAGTATTGGTAGGGTCTCTGAATGGCCTCACTTTTAAACTCTTCATTATCCATTAGTGGATCTAAGGATGTGTACCCTCCTTTTTTTCTTTTGATCTCCAAAGCTTTGACATCTTTAGGAGGTCTGCAGAAGACAGTAGGAAGTGCATGCAAAAACCCATTGGTTGTCTGTAAAACAAACAAACCAAAAAAAAAACAGGTTAACGCATGTAGCTCAACAATTGTTCAAAGAACAAAAAGTTACCAAAATGGAAATAGTATGTTTGCACCTCCATCTGTGTTTGACTTTTTTGAACTTGCTGAAGTGCTTCAATTGTCATCAAGTGAGCTGCATTCCTCCTCCATATAGTTCCTTTTCTGTCACTAAGACATCCTAGAATGAGCAATTTGAATAGGAATTCCTCCAAGCCATGACGTAACTAACATAAAAAGAAATGTAGTGAGACAAACTATAAGTGACCCACAGTTAGTACTATATAGAAAAAGTGATTTTATTTTTTCATAAAACATACTGCTGCAATATCAATGTGCAACAGCACAGGGTCCTGCTCTCTCAGTTGAGCCAGTCTTTCAGACAGGGTTTGGACAAATCCATCCATGTCAACGCAGGGCTCGATGAGTCTGATTGTTAGACAAGTGGCTGTTGAAAACTCTTTTTTGAACTTCTCAAATAGACGCTTGACATATAGAGACTTTCCTGTACCAATAATAGGAAAAAAATATAGAGAAAAAGAAAAGAGTATCAGCATAATGTTGGGTAACAATTTTACCATACTGCATTTAACAACATGAAACACAACCTATTTTACTTCCATATCATCACATATTCAATGATAACATTTTAGGACACATAAATGGTTAGAGGAAAGGGACTTGAAAATAAGAGGGATTCATAAAATAAGCCAAGAAAATAAAGCATTGATAACATGCACTTATAAATTATGCACATTAAGTCAAGAAAATGCATTAAACAATACAAAAGAGTCCATTTTGTTCATGTTGACTTAAATATACAAAGATCTAAAACATACCAACAGCTGGACGTCTAGATGAAATCATCCAGACAGAGAGTTGTCCTGGATAGACTTCTGAGTTGGGAACAAGCTCAGATGGGATGCGGAAGTGATGGTGAAGATAGTTTTTAATTCTTTCTGTAGATACACTCAGACCTGTCTGTACTTTATAGTTGCTGAAGAATGAAGGAACATATCTATCCTGGTTTACAGGACAGGCCATCACTAGACGGTAATGTGGCCCAGCACTCCTTTCTAGTGTCTCAAAGCATTCCACCAGTGCCACGCTCACATCATAAGTCAATAAACCTGGATTGACCAGTGTGTATATTTTCTTATGATTGCTTGCAGTGCCTTTGGTCCCTAGGCATCGGCGGAGGAAAATCTCCACCTCCTCTTCAGTTGTCTCCTCCTGGCACATTAAAACCTCATCAGTTGTTGGAAGAGGATGCTCTGGACTCTCTGTGTAAAAAGACAGAGTTGTGCTAATCAATTCCACAACAGGGCACTGGACAAGGTTTGGCCTTCCCTCTTGTAGGATAGGAGGAATCTTGCGTTTGATGTGCATTTGATTCATGTCAGACAGATTGGAGAGGAATCGTCCAAGTGTTTCAAGATCCACATGGTGGGTAAGGAACCTGGACATGTTCTCTTTAAATTGCTGCCACAGGTCTTCTAAGCATTCAGTACCAACATCTAGTAAACTGAAGCTTAAAGGCAGGTCAAAATCACTGTTTTGTTCTGATTCCTCTGCCATGTCCTCTTGCACCATAGGTTCTGTCTCCATTGCTTTTTCAAAGGCCTCTCTTATGTCATTTAAGTTACAATCTGCTTTAATAGGAGTCAAAAGATGCCACATTTGTTGTGGCACAGGCTTCTTTTTGATGCCAAAGCTGTTGATCCATTCGCAAAGAAAAACAATTTGCTCTGAGGTGTAATGATTCAGTGCGTAGTACTGAGAGCGTGTCTTAGTTACGTGGTTACACCAATCTTTATGAAAGTTCTCCAGAGAGCGACACAGTTTTTGAAGCTCTTCTTCAACCTCCCCATGATATGCAATACATTTGCTCAACAGGGTAAAGCTAACTCGAATGCAGGGTTGATCTTGGTGGTTGCATGTTATCTGTGCCCCCCAGTTTCGAAAGAGCATATTGCCCGATTTGCGCAATTTAAGGAGGATGCGGCCCATCCTCTGGACTCCTTCAAAAACCTACAAGATTAAAACAGCGATAAGTCTAAACAAAAATAATGACCATTTCTTTGAATAAACTAATGCAAATATAGAGATTTAGTCTTTTATTGGAACTTTATGCTTTCAGACATCAGTACTTTTAATATTTATTGCAAAAAGCTGGTGAACAATTTGCGATTATAGACCCACTTGAGTAAACTTGTTGACTTGCTCCTTTCCATGCTCCCCTTTAGAAGACATCAGCATGAGCTTATTCTGTAGCTCTAAGAGTTCATTTAGATTGAATGTCTTCTCATTGTATGCTCGTTCATTCTTTGTCACCTTCACGTAAAAGACATTGTCCAAACCTGTCTACAAACACATCACAACAAGACACTGTTCTTTAAACAGATGTTAACAAACTTACCTATCGCACAGCATGTTTGCTTAATGTTTTAACGGACTTAAAGAAAGAATTTTGTAAAAATGCTTAAAAAGGTCAAATTTTAAGCACTGAAAATTACTCACTTTCCCTTTAAAATCTTCAGGCCAGCCAACATGATACACGCCTCCAGTGTTGATATCTGAGGCCATGGACAAAGACGATTGCTCAACAGAGCCATGAGTCTCCCTTAAACCTTTCAGCCAGTCCAACCACCGCCTGGAGTCTACCTGTAATCAAGATTTAAATGTAAAATTTTCAATTTTATTAAAAAGATGCATAATTAAGCATCTATTAAATGGAAGTGTACAGAACAATTTGAATTAAATTATTGCATTAGTTAATTGCTTTCAGAAACTAACCAATTTATCCACGAGTTTCTTATCTTTGTCAAGGACATGCCATACTTGCTTAGCACAGTCAATAAACTCTTCAAATCCTGCATTTTTTAGTAGTGAGTAAAGCAAAGGACCATAGCCCATCACAACAGTCTCGAAACTGGCTAGCCTATCAATGTCTGCATCATTCTCCCCAGCAGAAATTGAAGCCAGTTCCATAAAGGTTTTCAAGTCTCTTAAACCTAGATGAAACATATTATACATGAAGATTTTTTCACAGTTTACAACACTATAAAACAGATAAATCAAAAGAAAAAACTAAAATCTTACTTGGAATTTGCGTTTTGACCCATTTGATCAGAGTATCACTTTCCAAAAATGCCTTAAGACAGGCTGTGTGCTCGTGTTTGACATCTGACAGTTCTTGTCTGGCACTGATTAGGTCATCACTCAGCGAACTCAGAGTGTTTTGTTTGAACGAGTCATCTCTCTATATATTAAAGAATAAAATGTTTGCAAATCTAAACAAACATACATACATACTAAATATAATACAATTACAATAACGATTGGTTTATTACCACTTGAATCAGGCTATGAATATGGCTGAAGTCTCCTTGTAATTCCAATTTATCTTTGATTTTCATTATGACCTCAGCAGATTCTGCAGCATGGTAAAGGCGTCTGTATTCCTGAATCTGATTGAGCCGATCCTTTGGCCAGTTGTCATCCAGAGACTGACGGCTTTTCAGCATAGTGGCCATCAAAGTAAGCTCTTTCTTTAAACGATCTCCTTCCCCCCTGTCCCCACACCATTTCAAAACTTGGTCTACCTCTTTAAAAGAAGTTGCTCCAACTGCAATCCGTTGACCAAGGTCAAGGAAGTTAGTGAGACAAGGTTTCCAGATTTTGTCATGGACATCTATAAGGTCTAGTGACAAAAGCTGAGGACCAGGCATCAAATATTCGGTTGCCTTTTCTAGCCATAAAGATAGAAGAAGGTCACTGGTCTTCACTTCATGCATCTCCCGTGCCATGTCTAGGACTTCAGGATCAACACTGTAGAATAACACTCGCCTTGTGTTGTTTTTGTCAAGATCCTCTTTGGAGAATAATGTCTGCACCTCCACCAGTTTGTCCAGAGTTACCATCTGCAGGTTGGTTTTGACCATATCTTCAAGGGAAGAAACCTCTAGTACTGAGGCAAAATTAAGACATTTTTAAAATAATTTTATCAAAATCTTCAGAGAGCTTCATGAAAGACTTGACAAATGTTTTTTATATTTAATGCAATTAGTCTAAATATATTTACAGATTTCTTATTCTCAGTCTCATTTGAAAATCATGTCAACTGTCTACTCCAGATAATGCAACAATATAAATGCCAATTATTTAGTTTTGGAAACAGAAAGTATTTATAATATTACTCTTTAAATCTTAATAGTTTAGGAAGGGAGTCCATCACAAGGGGTTCATCATATTAAAGGGTTCTTGGTATCAAAACGTTTAAAAACCCCTGTCCTAAGGTAACCTCCTTACCATCTACGACATCAGTAATCTTCCCCAGCATATTAATGAGGTTGGTCATAAACTCCTTCTGTTGTTCAAAGGCTTTCAAGTCATCTTCTCTTTGACTAAGTAGCTTTGACACATCAATTGAGATATTCTCTTCTTTGTTGTTCTTCTTATCTGATGTCAAAATAAACAAAACAAAAAATAAATTTGTGCTTAAAGGAGACCTCTATAAGTTGTAATGATGCAAAGTGCATAACACTTACACTGGTTGTAAAGCTTCTCAAATTGACTCTTAGACTTAAAGATGGTCTTAAGGTGGCCCAGGGGTATATTTCCCTGGCAAAGGGACTGAATTAGAGAACCTAAGAAGGATTGACTATCTGCTATTAAACGACTGGCATCACTTTCCAACTTCCACTGATTCCATTTGTCTGTGAAAATTAAACAAATCCATGTTAATGAAGAACTGATATTAATAATGTATTTATGTATATACACGATGGATTGTTAAAATGTGTCTAGGTATTCTTTCTCAGATGATTCACATTGTTGTTAGATCATGTTAAAATCATGAAAATCATAAGACCCGGTCACTGTACCTTGAGATAAGAGGAAATTTACTGCTGATTGCGGGTCCAGTAAACGACCTTCATGATCCTCTTCAAAGCAAGCAGCTGACTCCACAATAATGGAGGACACAACAGGCCATGAACTGAACTTGGTAAAGAGATGACGTAAAAGGTCTCCTTCCTTCTTTGCCTGTAGCAAAAATTAAAAATACAAAAAAGCTATTTACAAGATGTTAATCTAACTAACTTTCAGTAAAGCTAAAATAAAGGAGCAGTCATACATACATCAATACTGCAAAACATACTTTCAGCATGAAAGGTTACATAGTGACATTACCTGACACTGTTTCTTAATAGCAGTCTGACACAGCTCTTTGAAACAAGACTGAAGGTTTGCATGACTATTCTCAGTAGCCTTTTTTGACGTCTCCAGACAGCATGCAACAATCTTTTCAGTGTCAGAGATCTAAAAAATAAAAGAAGGATGGTGGTATATATTATGTACAATTCCAATGTAAATGCTGCTAAAAAAAAGTTGAACACCTTACCTGGGAAAATCTTCTTTTTAGGTCTTGGTCTAATAAACCCTTCCAACTTTCAGAAATGCCTGGTATTGAACACTCAATACCATACAAATCATTCCACAACTATAAACAATAATTAACAAAACCAAAAATTACTATTTTACAGTATAGAT
>JAUMHE010000061.1:14323888-14338560 GCA_032359235.1 Enteromius mattozi
ATCAGCTGCAGGACCATCCTACAATTTTAGAAACAACACTAGTAAAATGCTTCATATTTATATTTAAAGGGTTAGTTGAAAATGAAAATTCTCATTCATCATTAATTACTCACCCTCATGTCGTTCCCAACCCGTAAGACCTTCGTTCATCTTCGGAACACAAATTAATATATTTTTGATGATATTAGAGAGGCATCTGACCCTCCATAGACAGCAATACAATGATCCAGATCCAGAAATGTACTAAACACACCGGTAAAACAGTCCATATGACATCAGTGGAGAATAATTTTATTCGCAAAGAAAACAAAAATAACATAATTTAACTCTACCATTCTTCTCTCCTGACTTACACCTTCCGCCATTTTAGAGAGTATCACAACGCAACATGTACACAAGCTTTAACGTATTTGACATAATTAGGCTTATTTGCATCTGGGGGAAAGCACACACATGTACATAATCTGCAGTTGTTTATGTCTAGTGCAAGGCGTACGCTTACGTTGTGATACGTCTTCTTCCATTTTAGAGAGTAAGTGATGGGAGAAGAATGGTAAAGTTAAATCATGTCATTTTTGTTTTTATTGCGCAAAAAAAGTATTTTCCTATTTTCGCAAAACTGAACTTGAGCCACTGATGTCACATGGACTGTTTTACTGATGTCCTTGCTACGTTTCTGGATCTGGGATCATTTCAGTTGTATTGCTGTCTATGGAGGGATGGATGGCTCTCTGATGTCATCAAAAATATCTTAATTTGTGTTCCGAAGATGAACAAAGGTCTTGTGGGTTTGAAACGACATGAGGGTGAGTAATTAATGACAGAATTTTCATTTTTGGGTGAAATAACCCTTTAAGTCATATAATTTTAAGAAATAAAAATGAGCTCCTCTGAAAATATTTACACAAACCTCCTTTTGTCAGAGCGTCCTCTAATTTTCTCCCTGAAAGATGGATACTCAATGTCTTCAAGCCCTGCCCATCTCTGTTCATTCATATCTGAGTCTGAATCTGGCTTTGCTCCTGGCTTTCTTAGTAAATGAAGGACAGGAACAAGTAGCACCACTTCTGAGATCAGCTTCCTTGCACATAGATTCATCAGTCCCACCACAGTGCTAAAAAGCAACCAAAATTATGATGATGTACCTAAGTCATTATGTAAAACAATAACAACTATTCAGTAGGCAAGACTTTGCTTTGATATTGTGCACTAGGGGACAGATAAAATGAAATGATCTGAAATTGCATATTTTTCCAATAAACCTTACTCACAAGTCAATTGAAGGTACAGCTGATAGGGTTGTTTGAATTTCTCCAGGAGAAGCAGTCCTTTCAGAGACTACTTGACAGAGTTTGCCCCAGTCCTTTCGGCTGAGATCCGCACCACAGCCACAGCACACCTTGAAAACTGAGAGGGCCACTTCCAATGATTTGGCGCCAGATGAGCTCTCTGAAGGTTTCCCTCCAGATTCTTGCAAAATCCTACTCAGTCTACTAGAAATCAGTTCTGAGACCTAAAACAAAGAGGGCAGAGCTATAATTTTTCTACTGTTAGGATAGTCTTTCGAAAATTGAATAAAAAAGTCACACCTACTTCTATTTGAGAAGGGGGGGGATGCTCTGTAAATTTCAAGCGTCTCATGACTGACTGAAAACCTTGTTTATAACTGTTTAGGTGTTCAATAAGTGTCTTGTTGTGTTCATCATTAAATGACCCCCATTTCTCAAATACTCTGTTCAGCAGTGCACTTGCAGAGGTCTCCCAGCCCTTGCAAATTTCTTTTTGTGCATTCTGAAAGATCAAGTTCGTCATCCATTCTTTAACAGATCTTGAACTTGAACTTATGTAACCTTCATAAAGGTGCATTTCTTAAGAGGAAACAACACAGACCAGGCGTTATATCACATACAATGTATAATGAGTTATATAAAAAAATATTTAACATTTTCAGTACCTTTTACTGTATTTTCAGTGGGGACATAAATACGTCTTAATGCTGTCTCATTAATGCAGCCATTTTGTTTCTGAACTGCATATGTGTATTCTATTGGAAAACCCCTGTCAAAGCTTTGCCAAGGTGAAAATGTTGCTTCAATCAAATAGCCTTTCTGTTGTAGACCCCTAAGCAGAAGTAAATAACATTAAAGTTAAAAACACTGACACTTTATAACACACAGATCACATAACGTTAACATGTTATAGTACAATGAAAATTGTATTTGCTACCTACAGGCTATATATAGGCAAATATGTTGTCATTATACATTAATAAGAGACTTACAAAAAATATGTAATCTGTAGTTCAAAGGTTTCATTCCCTAGAAGGAGCAAAAGAGCGTCATGCTGTTTGTTAAATTTGAATTTTTTGTCCAGAACAGCATAAATGTAGAAGGTGAACACTGGTTGTTCGTCTGGAGCCCTCACTGGGGAAGGTTTTCTATGGAAATAATAATATTATTATTAGAGGTCATATTCTGTATCTATTTAGGTTAAATGTTTGATTTGATTAAGTGCATTATATTGTAATTTTGCAAACCTTTTGCTATTGTCCTGAACTGTTGCTGTCTGATTCCTCTGCTCCGAATCCTTAGACTGTTCGGTCTTCCCTGCTCCAGCAGCTGCTGCTGCATATGATTTTGGTTCTTCTGTTCCTGACTTGAGTTTAGTGTCCTTTTGTGAGTCTCCTTCTGAACCGGTTTTATTTGCAACTTTGTCTTTCTGATTGTCTCCTTCTTGTTTTCTGCAACTATCTGATAGTTTGGTCCTTTCTTTTGTCTCCTCTGTAGGTTCACTCACTTTTCTTTTCTTCCTCTCAACACTTTCATCTTTTTCTCCATCACTTTCATTTCCTTTGATTATTGACTGGCCAGTTTCCACCTCCATCTTAACATCTTCAGGACTGAGTTCTGTTGGCTGTGACACTTCTGTGGTCTCTGTGTTACCATTGAGCTCTGTTTGTGTCTGCTGTGTTGCTTGACTAACAGACTCTGTCTGAGTAATCTTGTTTTCTGCCCGACTTGGGCTTGTTTGAGTCTGAGCATCTTTACTCAGTGGTTCAGGCTCTGTTGTGCTGCTGCTGTGCCCTCCATGACCTCTGGAACTGGATCTGGCTGGGCTTGGGTGACTATGCTTGCCTTTTGTTTGGCTCTGTGAACGTGTTCTAGATGTCCTACCATCTCTTTTTTGGGCCCCCTTCTTCTGTGCACCTGCCTTTCCTTTTTCTCCACTCTTTCTCTTCCTTGTCATTTTCTGTCGTCTCACAGCTTGTGGCTTCCTGCTTGTTGCAAAAGACGTACATATCAGTTTTATGCATTTTTTGTTTGTTCATTTGTTTGTTTTTTTATCATATGCCATACATAGTCTGCTTTACAGAAACCACAGTCTAGAAGCCATCGATAATTTTACCTGTGGTTATTATGGTGTTATTGCGAAAACTACGGTTAAAACATTGTTATTTATACGACAACGGAAACTTTTCATAAGGGATCACATCATATCGCATTGCCTCGATGACTGCAACGACATATATCCTCAAATTCATAACAAGGTTTTGTTGTTTTTCCTCAGCTCCAAACTTAATCCCATTAGAATTTCTGCTCATCAAAAACAACTTCCTTATAACTTCGCTTAAGTTTCCTTTATCAGAAACAATACTGCTTCACACAGTTCCCGAAAAGATAAATATAAAAAAAGGGTCTAAATACAGTCAAACTAGGGCAAATTTGAGTGAAATATAGAATTCAAAAGAAGCACATTAGAAAAAAATAGCCTACGTTAGATGACTCATAAACCTCGTTTGCAAACAAAACGAGTGTCTATTAACACCAAAATACATCATGTCTTACCTGAATTGATCCTTGACATTGTAAAAAGATGACACATAGATGTTTTAGAGAGTCACTCTCGCTGTATAGCCATCACTCCTGTCATCAAACCGAACTGTTCACTGCAGCTCCTCTCAGCTCGGCTTGTTATGGCATTCGCTACACTTTCAGTTTCGTTTCACCAGCTGGTTTCTACACACTGGCCGTACCCTTTTTACTAACTAACGAAACTTCACTCATGAATATTAATCTTATCCTTGAGCTGATGTGGCATGACCACGCATAGCTTTATTTTATTACTGGGGCTATATTTGAGATAGATATAGGGAAATAATAATTGGGGGGAAATAGTTTAAATATATCACATTTAAAAATGGGAAAATATCACGGAACATTAAGATTTATTTAATTTTATTATTTATTCAAAACAACCCAACTGACTGGTATTAACGAGAATGCAGGATGTATATATATAATTTATTATTAAATTTAAATTATTGTATATTTATTATATAATAAATGTATTATTATTTATTATTATTATTATTTATTATTATAGTTATTATTTACAATAATAAAAAGTAAATATGTTCAAAATATTATATATATATATATATATAAAATAAGATGCATACATTTATATTCATATACATTAGGTTCATTAGGTTATGCCCCACTCCTATCATTTTTTGTTATTATTATTATTATTGTTAAAATGTACTATATTAAATGAACACATTCAGAACATTCTAATAACATATAATTTTATTGTAATAATAATAATTTCTTTCTACAACAAGGTATAGGTATAGGTAACTTGAAAAGAATCAAGTCCCTAGGTCAGTTCAAGATTAATATTTCATCCTCACATCCACAAAAAGTGGATCAACAATCTTAAAGGTAGTACACTTCAGAAGAAATATTTAATGCCAAGGTTTACATTTTACAAAGCAAAATCAAGTAGACCATTCACTTTTGATAGTTATTTAATGTTGCTCATTTATGCATTAATTCGGAGGTATTGATGTATTTTATGTCTTATGATTACAATAACTTGCACATGTAACACACTCGTGGGTTTACAGTAAAAATCAGAGATTAAAGGACACATTCATATTTCACATTTAATTTTCCAGCATGTCTTCAACTGATACTGAATTGGCTTAAGTATTATGGCTTATGCTCAAGTTATGGCTTTAAAAAAAATTCATGTATGAATAAACAGGTGGGGGCAGCAAGGGTAACAATCTTGGATGATTTTTTCAGTTTATTTAAGATTTAACTGATTTATGTAAGTTTGTATGCAATTGGAGAAGCTTTCTTATTTGGCATCTTTAGGATCCATGTTCTGCTTGGATGCCTTTCCACACACCACTTTTCTGTATGGGGACAAGAAACAACCTTAGAAACCATAGATTAAAAACTAGCAAACTACATTTCTTTTGTTGATTGGCTGGTAAATTACAATGATATAAATACTAACACATACTGATTCATGTCAAAATCATACCATGCCTGACAGTCAAACAGTTAAGCTTAAAATCGCATTAAGAGTGAAACATCCCTGACCTTATCTCTTCTCTCCTCATCCTCTATTTTCTTCATCTCGGCTTCCACAGTCTCAAAAAACTCCCTCTCTGTACAGGCTAGAAGTTCCTCCATGTCATCTTTTCCTCCCTCATCCTCTACGGAGGAGCTTTGTTTCATTTGATGCCTCTCTCTGTACTGACCTTCCAGAATCTTCTCTCTCTTGGTCTCACGTTCAAACATCTGAAATCAAGTAAGGAAGAAGGAAAAAAGTTCACGCAAAAATAAAAATGGTCATCATTTACTTAAATCTCATATCAATATGAATTTTAATTTGAAATTGTGTGCATGTCTCACTTCTGAGACCAGGGCTTTCTCGTTCTTCTGCAGAGTGCATAGGTCTGGTGACATCTTCAGCAGTCTAACGGTTCCTAGCTGAGATCCACAGCACACCAAAGAGTCTTTATCTCGTACACGGATGCTGTACAGAGCTTCATCACAAACCTATGAGAAAAAAACCTCATAAACAGTATACACAAATAATGATTTGATACTTAAATGGGAGAGATTTTCAGTATGAGGAGATGTTTAGGTCTGACTTTGAGACTGAGAATGGGGTCCTTCTGTTTAAACAGTAATTCCCACACATCCAAGGTGCCATCCATCTTCACCGTAAAGAAGACAGAGGGTCTGACTAGACTCCAACAGCCATCTAAGAGATAGGTCATGTGATATCTGTAGAAACAGTTTCTATGATTTTGCGATTCCAGGAGCTCTTTGTACATAGTACATGTGTTATTTATTCATTTAAAATATAGCTGATCTCACTTTGCATCAGAAATAACCCATCTGATTGGTATAACTGCAGCTCTTTATTTCAGAACAATAACAGTTTCTTACTTGGACGAAATGATGGAGGACTCTTTGATATCCTCTGACCAAATGCGGGCGGTCCAATCAGCAACAGTCAAAAAGTTCTTTGGAAAGAAAGGGTTCCTCTGGAGGGCGTAAATGGGGCCATGGTGTCCGCTGTACATGCATACAATGGGATCATCTGTGGTCTCTGACTTGCGATTGCACGAGACCACAAGCCCCTGCTCGGTGCCCACTAGAAACTTGGCCTTTCATAATCAAAAGCAAAAAACCCTCTCAACATGAATTTCCACAATGGAATGAGACAAAAATGAGAGCTGCTCTTACCATACTGTTTTCAAACTCCATTGAGACTGCACCAAAGGCATTTTCACGGTTTCCCTTCTTACTGGGATCCAGCACTAGCTGCTTAGTGGGTTCATTCATATTACGAATGTCCCAGAACAGTACCTAGTGTCAGATAGATACTTGAGTACAGTATTTGATCTGACTAATTTGAAGAGTTTGTTAGTATAGCCATCCATTTTGTGAAATATTGGTGGCTTATTTGAATGTTTTTGGCCTGTTTTGCCACTGTACACAGACCTGACCATCTGTAGATGCTGAGAAAGCTTCAGTGCCTATCTTTGTCTGCAGCCAGATAACCTTGTAGACAGGATCTTTATGGCTGTGCTCCGTGGCGGACATTTGTACTGGCTGGCTGCCACTCCGAGTGTCCCAATAGCCTGGAAACAAACTCTCTGACTTGAGAACATTTGTGTACCTTTACTTAAATACAGCTACAGCTATGATTTCTAACATATATCTGTGATGTTTGCAATCAATGGCAAACACATAGTAGACTGTAAGGACCTAAGCATCGCTGAGCTTGCACAAGTGTGTCTGATGGATGGAAACAAATACATCTGCCTATATAATCATTCATATGCAATTCATATTCATAATAAAAACCCACCGATCTGTCCATTGTAGCTTCCGCCAATAAGGATGTGAGTATCTTTGTGGTTGTACTCCAGACAAATAAGCGGAGATACAGGTTTCAGAGTCATCTCTGGTTTATTGCAAATTTCTGTAGATGAAGAAAAAAACATATTTACAAAATGAATATATAGCATCATCAATGAAACTGTGTATAACATACCAATGTTCCATATGTAGGAGTCAAAGCTCATATTTTTGGGTGCCCTTTGAAATTCCAGACAAGAGTAGGCAACGGCTAGTTTATGGTAATCAAGCGGGTGCCAGGACAAAGTGGTGGCGGTGCGTTTTACTGTATTTGGGTCTCTAGGAAAAATATACATTGCATTTTGGTTACATCTGAGCCACATAAATCACACACTTCTGCATCTACCTTTCTCTCTGCTAATTTATTTACCCACCCATCCATTTGAGCCAAATCATGTGTACATTAGTCGCTCATCCAAATGTGCTTTTATAAGTGCGCTCACCTTAACATACTGATGATTCTTGCTGATGGCTCGTACTCCAGTTCCTCCACCACCTTCTCATCTTTTAAATCTGGGAAACAATTTTCTGCTTCTTTACACTGGTTGCAGTGTTCGATGACCTTCAGATGACAAGACGACAAGAATTCATGAAGTGAATGTGTTTCTGAGGACATGTGAGATTTCATAAACGGTTCTGAAAAAGATGGAGATAAAAGCTGAAACCAAAGTCAAATTCAATGTAGTTAACTCACTTAAAAATTTTGTTCACCATACAATGAAACATTTGTAATTTTTTACTCTCACATTTAAATCAAAGCATGCTCTTTGCTTAAGAGGAGGGAATATCACTCACTAAGCTTATTCTATAATTAAAGCACATTATTGCTTGCAGTGTATGATATCATGCTAAAATGTTTATGGTGTTGGCACTCACGCTAGCAGTCTCCATAGCCATGTGCTGACAATGCTCATCCTTCAAATATTTCTTCTTGTAGCGGGAAGTCACCTCTGGGTCCTCTGCATTGACCATTTTTGCCCACCCCCCTTCTACATGGTTTATTCCTTGTGACACTTTTTTAAATGAAGTCATTGTGCTCATCTGAACAAGTCAAACAGACATTTTCATGTTTTCACCATGTCCTAACATTGCTTAAAATATAAAAAAGGCGAAAAAATAAAAATAAATGTTGATCAGTGTTGCTGTTTTTACCTCAGACATATTCTTGCTGAATTCTGTGTTTACATCAGATCCACAGATCTCTTGCAGAGCAGGATCAGGTGGGATGTCATCATGCTCCACAGCACTTTCTGAAAAGTCCATGTCCATTTTGAAAGCTAGAAAAAAAAGGGAGAGAGACATGTACTGTAAATAGAATCTGTAAGGAGATGGATGACGATACACATTAGAGGGACATTCACATTCATAGTTTTCTTGTGGTAATCAATGTATACATTTTTCTTCTGTCGTCACTCTCCATCCTCTTGTGATATCATCCTACATTCAATTTCTCTGTATAATAAATACAAGTTTATAAATATCATTAAAATAAATCTGATGTAAGTTATAGAAAAACTATCGAAATTAAGTTTGTTGACACCCTCACGTTGGTCAGTTTACATTCTCACAATAACTATAACTTATATCTTCTTACGGTGCAGTATAACAGGAATGACCCATAAAAACACTGATAGCAAAACTGTCTGCTTTATGACACCTTACAGAACCGGAAGTTGAAAATCTGTTGCTTCTTCAAGCAACTAGAGAGCGCTAAACAACGTCTCGATGGCAACCAGGCAAGTATTATTTTTTTATTTTTCTCAGCACAATTTCGTAATAATCGAGATGTCAAAACACCTATCCTTTTTAAAGAGATGTGAGATTAAAGTTTGAAAATCTGCTGCTGACTTACCTTGACAGAATGGGAAGGAATCAAAATATAACGGACAGTGATAACGTCAGTGATACAAAAAAGTGCTAAATAGCTCGCAATACTATTTCTATCTTTTGTATAATTCTAAGTGTGTATTTAACTTATTTTTACAAAAACTAAGTAGGTATTATTTAATAAACTACAGTATTTTTGAACTTCAAGTTCTTGAATTGCACAGAGAATACTTGTCTCATGAATATTAATTAGACGTAATTGCTGACGTCAGGTCAAATCATTACCATATTGTTAATCTTTTATCAACCGAACAACTTTTGTAAAGAAGCAGGCGTATTTTGGCTTATTTCTAAAACACCACAGACCACTGTAAGAATAGTCTATAAAAAACTTTAATAGGTTTAATACTGGAAAATGTATTCACAACATGGAAAAAGTAAAGAGAACTACAGAATATACAGAAAATAATACAACAAATGCGTTTGATGAGATGATATAGAAGCTAATCACATTATATAAAAATAATTACAATGAATAAAAAAAGCAGCAACACAAAAAAAGAGCTTGATCTTGATTGTATATCATATTTTGTGGCTAAATGCTCCAAAATTTGTACTTTTTTCACATGATTTAAACATAAGACAAAAACATAAACAATCACTTTATTTATTTTTTTTAAATATATAATCTAAAAACAACATAATGTACAATAGATCTGGTCTTATGCATTTGAAAGATACCTGAATCAGTTCTAAACTTGAACACCTGAATTATCAGGTTTCTTAATTCTCCGCACCACCACCCTGTTCCTGCGTCCCTGTCTTGTGCCAGTATCAGGTGGGTTTCCCTCCCCTTCAGGAGGTGGACGCTCCGCTCGAGGAGGTGAGTGAGTCCTGCCGGATCGTGCTTCATCCACAAACAACTCTACTCCCTCAAACTTTGTGGTCAGCTCTGCTAGTCTCTCTTTCAAGGAGTTAAATTCTTGGTACAGGTCATTTAGAGCTTCAGATAATGTCTGAATCCTGAAAAACACATAAGATGGAGCAAGCACACACAAATATATATGCGTGTATATATATACTTTTTTTGTTAAACATACCTTCCATAGTCTGGTAGCACTGTGCTGTGATCATTCAGAAGGAGGTCTTTGACTTGGGTCATGATGGCATATTTCCAGTTATCCAAGACTAATGTGAGATTGGCACATCCTCTCAAATTCACTTTCTCAGCTAACACACAAATAAAAATCAAAACAGATGATCACTTTTATTATTATTATTATTATTAAAAAAAAGTTTATAGTTAATACATTTAAATACTTTATCATGGTATAATTATTCACAATATAACTTAAACGTTATAATTACATAGCGTTTCAAAAGCTTTCATAGAAAAATATAATTTTTCAAATATACATATGCAGTATTTCACCTTCAGTTTTGTAGTCCCACTCCACAGTCTGTCTTGTGCTCTTCTGAGCAGCTCCCAGTGAGAGCAGAAAAAGTAACGGCAGTAGGCAATTCATTACTCTGTACAAACAAATTCAAACAGGATCACAAATGAAATTAAATCAGATGCTTAACTATTGACATTATAAAATATAAACAGTCTGGCAAATACATTTTTAACAACTATAATAAAGTGCTTACCTGAGGTCAGTCTGACTATATAGATCTCAAAAGCCAATTAAATAACAATAACCATGAAAAAAACACATCCAAATATCATGAAATATTGGCAGTATGTGTCTTTCTGGCTTTTATATTGCCATGTAATCCCGCCCAGTGGTTAGGGTTGTGTCGAAAAGTGGAGTTAAATTTCAGAGTTTAACCTACCTTGTCACACTTTCTTCTGGAAGAAAAATAGCTTTTATAAATCAAGGACCCACTCAGTTTTTTCCCATGTATATTCAATACACCTTATCAACATTCAATTAGATACTCAAACAAGCAGCCAAATCTAAAGAAATCTAGTCATTGCAAACATATTGAGAGAGAGAGAAATGGTATTTGGTAAATAATAAACAGTTAATTTGAAATTATAGGTTTCTATATCTACCTATTTTCACTGACTTGGATGTGTTCCCACGTCCACATAAGCTAAAATCATACCGACAGTGACAACATGTCAATCGCTTCTTCCAGAAACCAAGTTCAAAGGTAAAAACAAAGTAAAAATGGTAACAGCCTCTAAAAGGATCTATAGCTGTCCCATAAAACTGGTCCTTACTTCTGTGGAGGTAGGTGTGAGGAGAGATAAAGTGTTAAATTAAGAGGACTAAATAGAATCCAGATGTGTCAGACTGAACTTCTGAGAGCTCCAGGTAAGATGATGTCAAGCTCACTCTACCTCAGCATTCCAGCGACTCATCTGCCACACATATGAGGTCCTCGTGATTGGCTGGAGGTGAAACTTCTTCAACCTTTTCTTTTAAGAATCATACAAACAAAAATTGGCCTAGACACACACACAAAAAAAACATGCCATAAAATCTACTAACAAGTAACTGGTTTGTGCAACACACTTTGAACCATCTTGAATAAGTCCATATGCTCAGTTTGTACAGGATGTATATAGATCCCTTGAAGTATATCTAAAGCATCAAGTAGCACGGTGCCCCATCTGGTCTATCCTACCATAAAAATGAATCAACTTTTGTATTTTGTAACTAAAAATTGCTGTTGAAGGCTAAACTAATGTATTAATCATTTACTAACACAAATCAGGAAATAAAAAGAGACAAGACCACAGCATCCAAAGGATTTGGTTTTATTGTTGAACTATTTTCTTTGTATTTAAAACCCCAAAACCAACTGAAAGCATACAACTCAGGGCACCTGTGTTTTGTGACAATGGGGCCTAAGCACAGCTATCTGCACCTCAAACCTCCTAAAGAAAAAAACAGATTTCAATTTGTGAACAGTGAGTGCCCATTTAAGTGAACCAATAGACTGAATTGTAGAGTGTTGGAAATTATGGGCGAGTTGGAGAATTGAGAAAATTGAAGAAACTCTACAAAATAGAACACAAATGTAAACATCTAGATCATTTCAGATGGCTGAAATTCTCCTGTATGCATATTTAAGAGATGTCTTTGGGCTGGTTTCTAAAACATTGAATCGTGACCGAATGAAAACGGGTGTCAGAAGACAATATAACCCTGTATCCAGCCAGTAAAACCTATCTTCTGAACTACACAGACCAGTGTAAAAGATCTGAGGCTGGTTTAAAAAAGTCCAAAGCAAAGATGTCAATCAAGTGGAATAAGTTTAGACTTTGCTTTTATATTTGTAGCTCTGTTCTTTTCTATCAAATCAATCAATCTCTCCTGATCTCCACCAGATGTGGAGCTGACAGGTGATTGAGCGTGTTCAAAGACGGCCCTGTCAGAACCCTTTGAAGGTGCAACGGTACAGGCTCCTTAAGGGCTGAACGGTGGAAAAACCACAATCTCCACAATTGACATCTGGACAAGCGCCAGGGGAACGGAAGGGGAAATTGGGAATGAAAGGGCGATGACAGTGAAATGGTGCAGAAAAGGGTACCAGCACCAAAGTTGAGTGGCTACAGTTTTTGCAAAGCAAATGTAAACCAAAGCATAGCTTCTTAAGCCTTAAACAGTCAATTACAATCTTGAGGAAAAGGAACCTCTTCAGCCAAACCAACCATTCGACTTCAATCTAATCAAGCAGTGATGAGAAATACTCAAAGAAACTCATCGTCCATCAAAATAAAGTGTTATGAAAAATGACTGGAAGAAAATAAAGCAAGCATGCGCGTTTGGTGAAGAAAGTGTTTTAAACTACGGTTGAAGATATAAGAAACCATGATGATGTAAAAAGAGTGCTGCAAACCACAAAGCCCCTTCAGCTGCGTGTTTACTTCAAAATGGGCTTGAAAAAGTAATTTCCCTCAACATATAAAATCTTTTGAAATTAAATAACAGTATTATTTCTTTGTTTTTTTATGTACACAACATCCTCAGTGAGAGTTGGGGAAAGACGTTTAATATCAGATGTTTCACCAATGGTGCTGAAAGGTTAGTTTGGACCACGGAGGGAGATGAGTAGGGGTGGAAGGAGCTTCGCCCAAGTGCTTGTCTAAATAAAAGTCCCAGAATGCACTGGGCTCACACAGAGAGTGCTACATGGGTACAACCCATTATCTTCGGCCATCAATCATCATCATCAAAGTGATGTAGCTCACAGCATTGGATCGGGCGCATATTCGGGCACGCGGCTGGCATCGGCGTTTAGATGCGACACAGTCAGTGAGGGAGGGGAGGAGTTAAGGATTAGGCATACTAAAACGGCAGGAATACAGGGAACCATGCCCACTCTCACTGCTGTTCCCAGTGGGATGTATGGTGCAGCCCGGATTTGTGGGGTTTTAGCTGCGGGGCAAACTGCACATCTCGCAGTGCTCGGTGCCAGGTTGGTTCATGAAGGTGCAGTGGAGGCAGGACCACACAGCTGAAGAGGACTGGGGGAGAGTTGGGCCGCCCATGGCATAATCCAGAGATCCCGACTGCTGCCCTCCAACTGTGCCTGGGATTAACAAAAGAAAACGGTCTGCTAGTTGGAAAACCTATTGAAGAAGTACTAAAAAACAAGTTGAAATAACTTAAATTACTAGATAGAAAAACTAATTTAAAGTGATAGTTCACCCAGAAATTCTATCATTAATTACTTACCCTTATGTCAATCTAAACCTGCAAGAACTCTGTTCATCTCCGAACCACAAATTAAGATATTTTTGTTGAATTATGAGAGCTCTCTGACCCTCCCATAGACAGCAATGTAAATAACATGATCAACTGCACCACACAGATATGTTTTCTACATTGTTTACACTTCAATTTAAATGAAAACAATGTATCTGCATGGCGCAGCCGACACAGAACAGCATACGCCGTTTATGCTGATACAAATTGTTTAAATCAAAGAGTTATGTTTGGTATCTTTGCATACAAAAAGTATTCTCATAGCTTCGTAAAAATACGGTTAAACCCCTGATGTCACATGGATTATTTTACCGATCTCCTTGCTATGTTTCTGGATGTTATTTGTGTTAATTACATGGCCTTCTATAGGAGGGTCAGAGAGCTCTCAGAGAGCATCAAAAATATTTTAGGATGACATGACAGTGAGTAATTAATGACAAAACTTTTATTTTTGGATGAACTATCCTTTTAAATTGAACTAGAACCAAAAAAATACAAAAATAAAATAAATTTAAACCTAAATAGTAATATTGAAAAAAATAATAATAAAAAGGACACACAAAAAAATTCAAATTCAAATGAAAACATAAAAATTACAGCTAATTCAAAAATCAATAAATAATGCTAAAATAACAGTTCAGGACTACTCACTGCAGAGCTGCTCGATTGTGGCCCACTGCTCAGATTTCTTCCAGGTCTGAGCCAACTCTTCATTGGGTGTCTTCACTGCATCCAGCAGAAGCCCAATGCTGTCCTGTAGACATCAGAAAGAAGGAAATAAAGCCATCATGCAAAATGGGGGCAGTCGTGGCCTTATGGATAGGGAGTTGGACTTGTAACCCAAAGGTCGTGGGTTCGAGTCCCAGGTCCGGCAGGGATTGTGGGTGGTGGG
>JAUMHE010000061.1:14338660-14370487 GCA_032359235.1 Enteromius mattozi
ATTAAGTGTAACAACACAATCATGCTTACTGCATGAGTTAAATACAGATTAATCTTTATTAAACTGCGGTATTGTTTGATTAGTAGACCAGACACTTCTAGGTTGCTGTCTCTTTAAGACTAAATGCATGGACCTAATACTGACACACACTTGCGTGCTTTCTTAGTCAGTTGTATACATTAACTTAAAATATGGACATAACCTACTGTACCAGAATACTTGCCAAAACGGGTATTTTAACATAACTTTGTGTATGTATTGAGGCGTCATCTGAAACGCTGTGTATGAATCATGCCTCTCTCTGCATGAGCGCTATCACAAAACACGTGCAAATGATAACTTTCATTCAATGATGGTTGAACTTAACAGTTAATCCGCGAATCACATGCATGCTGAACTGTGGGGTCTGGTCTGTACGGATCCTCTACGATCTGTTGCACCCATAGTACATAGATTAATACAATGGAAAACTCACTTGTAAGGGCATGACCTCATTGGTGACAAGAAAGAGAAGCAGATGGAAATCTGAAACGATGTCCAGGAAGGAGGTGGAGGAAGAACACTGGGAAAGATACGTCGCTAAACTGTGGAAGTCCTGCATGCACACACAAAAATGTTTAAGTCAATATTTCACAATAACGGTTTGACTACAAACAATACACTTGACTACACGAATTATAAAGAGTTTTATGCAGAGTTTTATGCAGTGTTTTTATCTTCAACAAGAAAAACAGATAGGATACAGATCTAAAACATCATTCCTAAATGTGTACCTGGGTCTCTCCAAGAGCGTCTCTGTTTTCGATGGGGAAGCGAAGAGTAGAGGAGAAAGTGAAAACGGGGTCTTTTGGGAAAGTGGTGGTGATCTGAAAAAAAAAAAAAAAAAAAAAGGTTTACATAGCAATAATAAACAAAAGCCAAAGACAGTAAAGCTCAATTCTTTACAGACAGTTTAATGTCATGTACCATTAATTAGACATGGCTCTCTATTGGGGTTTAAAGACCAGCTATCCACTTTTATGCTTCAAGAGGACAAGATCTAGTAGTATAAAAACTACTTCCCTACACATTGGCTTTTTGACTGAGACGTCTAGGCTGAAGGTCTAGATTTGATCAGTTGAAAAGTATATAGTTGTTATAACATGACAACTACTCACGTCGATGATCAAGTACTCCACTGGCAGCGGTCGGGCTAAATGTGTGATGTCATTGCCGAATTTGTCTTTGTCCTGGAGGTGAAGAAAAAGATTGGAAAATGTAAACCTTTTCATGTCTCACTGACAACTAATCTCATGCATTCCTGTGGAAGAAGTGACACTGATAAGACTGTTTATGCCCAAAGCAAAAGAAATATTAAATTTCATTCCTTCTGTATTAAGACACGCTCAAGTAAAAAGAAGCTCAGACTGTTTAGAAACATCAGTCAAACCCTGCAAGTGATATGTTGGAACAGAAATGAGAAAATGTACACCTCTGTTCAAAAGCTCGGGTCAAATATTTTTATTCAACAAAGGTGACATTATATTGATAATAAGTGACAGTAAAGACTTTTACACACACAAAAAAAATCTTATTAATGCTATTCTTTTGAACTTTCTGCTCATATAAGTATATATATATATATATATATATATACACACACACACAGTACTGTGCAAAAGTCTTAGGCCACTAGTATTTTCACTAACAAAAAATGGTTTTAAGTCGGTTATTTCTATCTTTTGCGGTAGCGTGTCAGTTGGAAGTATCAGTTTACATTTCCAAATATTATTTCTTGTCATTAATTGTAATAATGCAGTGAGATTATTGTCTGCACATTATTGTCTGGCTGTTGTCAGACTCCTTGTGCAGACAATAATCTCACTATATTGCAATTACAATTAATGACAAAAATAATGTTTAAAGCACAAGCATTGCAAGCATATGCAGCACAAGCATTTCCACTGATAATAATAAGAAATGTTTATTTAGCACCAAATCAAAATTAATCAAAGTAGAATTAAAACGGAAGGATCATATGAAACTAAAGATTAAAACAGAAACATTTATTTTAAATCATAATATTTTGCAATGTTGTTTTTACTGTATTATTGATCAAATAAATGCATACTTGGTCAGTAAATATGCGTCTTACCAACCTCAGATATTTGGTACTGTACTGTATGTGCATGCATCCTATGCATACGTCTTTAGTAACATGCTGTGTGACAGATCATCTGTAGTAGGAATGTTTTAGTCCAGTACCTTATAGAAGACATCAGGGACATACTGCTCTGTGCTGGACTCTTTGGCATAGCCCAGTTCAGGAGCATCTCTGCAGGGCAGTAGACATTCATCCCTCACCAGAGCCATGCACTGATTGGACACTTGATACCCTTCAAAGTGCACCTGGTTATCGGGACCACCTGCCAACGCATAAAAAAGCTAGTCAAATCTATGCTCTACTTTTCAGTACACTATATTTTCTTTAAGCACTAAACCTGTTAAGTTTTTCCGGGTACCAATAAAATATTAAGTGCAAAAAGTGTCATGGACTGAGACTGATTTATCAGCTTTGAACTAAATTCCACACAGGTTTTTGACACAACCAAACGCCTTAATTTATCACCACACCGGACAACCGAAACAGCAGCAGTAAATCTTGCACAAAAGAGGTACTGCATACCTGTTGCCACCACTGTGACAAACTTGGATCCAAAATGGCCATCTGGGGAAAGCCGACACGCATTGGCATGTTGATTCTGGAAGTGTCCAGCTGTAATGCACTCCTCTGCACTCAGGAAGTATGAATCCTAGACGGGTCACAAAAATCCACTGGTTAATAATGATCTCACACTCATGAACACACCATGCAGTAAGTCAAATGCTAATCTTTCATTTTCCTGAATGACCTTGTTTCTGGAGTAGCGGACCGTGCCTATCCTAGTGTCCTCTGACAGAAGATCTGTGAAAATCCAACCCACCTGAAAAAAAATAAAATAAATAAAATAGCCAACATTACTAATTAAAAACATTATATTTTGTACATTTGGAAGCTGTTCCACATGCTCAGGCAGTAACAAGGGTCATGACTGATCAGGCCACTTCTACTATGCACCAGGGACAGTCATTTTTTTAAGTATCATATGGAAGCAATAGATGTGTGAAGAGAAAGGAACTCTAAGAATCCCATCAGAGAGCCTCATGGGATGGATGACTACACAATGTATGGCAGATCTACACCAAAACTATTCAGTCTCTCACTGCAATAAATATTTATTTAATTAAAATAATATTACTTTGATCAACTACAGTTTACTTGTCCCGGACAAAACCCCAATTTTTAAAAGCCGTGAAAAAAAGACAAACAAAAAAACCCCCTCACTTTCTGCAGGCCTAGTTTTGCAGCAATCTCCTCAACTGCTTCTGCCTTGGGATCTTCAATCAACTCCAAGCTGTTCTGGGTTCCAATCTGAGACAAAACACACAGGTTGAATGGGAAAAAAAACAAATCAGCAAAACAATATTTGATCTTTTTGAATAAAATAGTTCTATACATGCATGATGCATAAGAAACTACAGCAATGTAATTTATTAATCATTAGGGGGCAATCTGGACAAAATGGCAGACATGGGCAGTGAGCTCTAACATTGGTATGACTTAAATTTATACGAACTAAAACCTCTGGAATTAAAGTATTTATTTATTTGAATTATATATTATTATTTTATTAAATTTCATGTGTATTGAAATAATGAAGTGTATTGTCATAATTTAAGCAAAAACAACAAATATCTTCTGACAAGAGGCCTTAAAACTGAAAATTTTGAAAACGTCTGCCCTTAAATTTTAGTCTTTTATTGCCCTCTTGTGTTTATCTGGTATCACTGCTTAAAGAACAAAAGCTTAGAGCAGGGGTAGGCAACATCGGTCCTGGAGTGCTGATGTCCTTCAATCACTCAAAGTTATGAAAACTTACCTAATGCTATTGTTTTATTTGCAGTGAAAAAAAAAAAGAAAAAAAAAGGCTGAGCCCCTAAATGTGTTCCATAGCTAAGTCTCTCACCTGAGGAGGTTCATAAATGGCGGCAACCTCTGCTCGAATGGCGAGAGGGATGTCTTTGTGCTCTGTGTAGCGTCCATAGAGGTACCCCATCCGCTGGTTACCAGTCTTCCTCCAGAAGTCAAGGAAACGGTCCGCAATAGTGTGATTCTCAAACATGATGTTGTCCACATGTCGATATTTCTGAAGTTTCATCAGATCAAAACAAGACAGAAATATGACACTGCCCCTCAGGAATCGCTCATTTACTTGCCCGAGCAGGAAACAGAAGCGGCAGGTTCATTTTAAAGCAAGAAATTGAGTAGTGAACAGTTTGTCTGTATGTAATGAAAGAGTTAGATGAAAGTAAAGATGTTTGTAATACAGACTGAGAGGAGCGGTTTACCTGTCTATTGAGAGTGATGGCGCTGGGTTGGCACTTGGTACAGATGCCCTCTGGCCAGGGCGGATGCCCCTCACAGCCAGATTTAATCTTACAGCTGATATTCTCAAGCGCCACAAACTTCCCCCTGAGAGAAATTAACACTTTATTAAATCATTCTATTCCCACAACCTTATTTAAGTGAGAGTAGAGAGCTGTCAAAAGCACTAACTTGTCTGCTCCGCCAGTGAGTTTCCGGATGTAGGCATGAAAGGACATGTGCTTGACCGGTGGGTCAAGGTGGTTCAGATAGTCTTCGTCAAAAGGCTATTAAAACAGAAAATTAAACCTTTGAATGTTTGTGTCATGCACCAATTATATTTTACAAAATAAACAAATTTCCATGATCTTATTTTCCATAACTCTTCCAGGCCTAGAAATCACTTTTAATTTAAAATCCTTCACATATCCATGTTTTCAAAGATTGTGCATAAATAAAAAAGATAGCTGTCGAGGGTGCAAAGGGGAGGATCACAAGTTCTTACCTCTAAAGGTACGCAATGCACACATTTCCCCATGGGACCGTGCCGGCACCTGAGAAACAATGACAAAGAGTGCTTTATAACCAAAAATATATCTCGAATACTCTGCAGTTCTCATACTGCAATGAATTATTTGATAGGTTGCATAATGCATTACCTCCAAACTATGGCATGAAAATAACTTCAAGGTTTTGGGAGTATGCGTTATAAAATCTTTATCCAATGCAGTGAGGAAAGTGAAGCAGACTTACAGCTGGGGGTCTCGGTTTCTGTAGATCTTTCCCTCTTGTTTGGACAGATACTGGTCAATCTCATCCTCTTGGATCTGTGGTCCAGAGTGTGAACGGGATAAGGAAGATGATGATGAAGAGGATGAAGGGAAGGAAGGGTAGGAAGAAGAAGTGTGAGGCTGAGCTGTGTCCATGTTCTCACTGGAGGGTCCAGCTGAAGAAGGAAAAAGGAAAAGCATGTCGCCATGCCTAAAAGACAGACAAAAACAACTTTGTTATGTATACACACATGCACAACAGAGCAAACTCAATCTCTCCCAAAAACCCACTTACTTGATTTTCAGCAGACTGAGGGTCTTGTTCTGTGAAAGGATCTCTCCAGTCTTGTTCCGGTTCAGGTAAACAGAGAAACCATTTGAACTGAAGCCAAACTCTTTGGCAACCTGGCAAGAATGTAGCAAAGGATGTCAGAAACAGGAAGCAGACAAGTCTTTCAAACTCCTAAGAACTCCTTCAGACAAGTCAATTGGACATTCCCTGTCCATTTCTCTTATCCCTGTTTTAGAGCCTCCACTAATAAGCTGATCAAATGTAGATATGTTAAATAATACAGCCATTCAAAATGTGTTAAGATTGTTTGCCTTTCAGAGATTGCTCAATAAACTCTAATGAAGTTATGAGAGTAGAGTGCATGAGAGAAAGAGGAAAATAAAGTGTTTGAGATTCGGCAAGAAAAAATTATTATACACTACTCATTTTCAAACACTTTATACATACAGACATAAACAATGGGAAAATATATTCATCAAGTAATAAGCAACTGAATTTACATAAAAGTCTCTTAGGGGAATGTACACAGGAAAACAATGCATCTTTTATAGAGGAGATATCACTGACATGGCAAATCCACTACACTACATTCACTTATAACCAATTTCATGACACTTGTCCAAAGTGAACTCATTCGTAGCTTGACAGGCTGTTCTGATATAATTCACTATCAGGTGGTTCTGATAACAAGATAGCCTAATTGAGAACAGTAATCTAAAAAAGTGCAGTCACAGAAACAAATTGATCCATCATGTCCAAATGACTGTCCATTAGGCAACAGAAAACCTAGCAGAAGACAGATATCTTTACTAATCCAATCAAAAAAAGCTTTTACTGGTCACTCAGGGCACTATGTCCTAAAAGTAACTGTAACATACTACCCTGTTAATAACATTCAACATGGAGGCCTTAAAAATGCAGTGTGCATTTCTTTTAATCCACGCACCAGAATCCAAGATGAACAAGCATCTCTCTGTCTCTTTCTTGCCATTTAATCCCAAAATCAAACTGTGAGACGGTCTCAATTGATCGCCGGCTCACTCTCCACCCTCCTGCTGAGAGACATGAATCTTTAATGGGCCCTGCAGTGTCTACATCAGGCAAACACAAACCCTCTGCCCATCTCAAAAGAGCCTTTAGCACCTACAACTACCAACACCCTCTAAGACGCCTATTATAATTCAATTTACCCTATCAGATGACAAAATAGTCAAAGACTGACATGAAGTAAATACTTAATTATTTTGAACATTGATTACCTACTACTACTTTTCTACTGAACATACAACTAGTCAGACATTGAATAGAATTTTATGAAATCCAGCAATTTTTAGATAAACAAACAAAAATAGAAATAAACTATTAAGTCCCTACATTTTATACGAGGCATTTTGGTCACTTTCAATGGGATTCTGGCCCCAAGCCCTGGGTTATTCCTGACTTTGCTGCAAGCACACCGCCCACCAAGCTTTGCACCACAGCAGAAATGCATGTCACTGCAGACCACATCTGTGAGACTGCAGCGTTTGGACATAAGTCTCCTTTTTCAGAGCCGCCTCATTAATAAATCAACATTCAGCACTCAGCAGGAACAGGAGTCTGTGCCGCCACTTTATAATGACTTACAGGATCTGATGCTGTGCTTTTGTTGTAGTTTTATTCTCAGATTTTTCACAGACAGGCTACGAATAAGTGCAGAGGCATGGCAATGATCTGGGGTGAATAGTAACACCTACTCTGTCATAACTATAGTGAAGGAGCAATTTAATTTTACAGTATATTTAATAATATAAAATTATTATATTTATTAATACAATATTTTATCTTCTTGCACTAAACTATTTTTTAATCTAATTAGCTTCAATAGCTGTTTGATAAACGCTACATTCCATTTTTGGAGCAATTACATGTTAAACGCTACTGTTTATTTTTTTTTAATGTTTTTGAAAGCAGTCTCTTATGCTCATCAAGGCTCACCAAATTGAGAAAAACAGTAATACTGTGAAATAAATATCATTTAAAATATTTGTTTTGTATTTTATATATATTTATTTATTTAAAAATGCAGTTTATCCATATAATAGCAAAGTCATGACCCTTTAGAAATCACTCTAATATGCCCATTTGTCAATCAAGAAACATTTCTTATTATCAATTGTTAAAAACTGCTGGTTAATAGTTTTGTGGAAATTGCTGGATTCTGTGATGCATAGAAAGTCAAAAAAAATAATAATAATAATAATTTGAAATAGAAATCATTTTCAATGTTACAGATGTCTTTAAAAAAAGTCGCTTTTTTAAAAAAAATAAATGCTTCCTCTGTAACCTTGTCATTAAAAAGGTTTTAAATAAAATAATTGTACAATTTATGAAAAAGAAAATAATATCACAGAGTGAGGTTCCTCTCATACCTTCTTGAGGAAAGCTGCAGCCGTCTCACGCTTTGTTGAGGTGATCTTTTTCATTCCCTCTGGAGACTGTACACGGATGATCTGTCAATGAATAAACAGAGAGGAAGAGAAAGTAAGTTTATGGTAACTACAACAGGTATGTTTGTTGTTCAATCATAAGCTTGTTTCTCACACAGAACTACTCATGAAGAAATGTTACAAGTTAAAACGAGGCGAGAGCTCAACTACAAACCAGCAATAGCAAGCCGGTATGAATCAGAGAAAACAGGTGGTTGTAGAGCAGACCACTGATATTTGACACTCAATAAACTGTCGCAAAGCCACACGAATCCACGTCCAGACATATCACTGAATGACATACTATAGTAACACAGAGCTACGCTCATTCTCTCACTGCTTTTTCTTAACACAAAAACCAAAGCAAAACACCACGTGCCATTCAAAGCACTTTAATAAGTTACTCAATCCCAAATACAAAACTACGACAAGCACGGAAGCAAAACGATCACACTGTCTTCTATTTTAACACCTCAGCTATTTATTAGGTTCAATTCAGCATCTAGACTTTATTAAGTAGTTGACATAAAGACAAGATGTGTCAATGCATCAACCTGTGCCAAGCCAAATAAAGTCAACCACAGCAGAAATAATGAACCTCAGCTGCAAATCATAAGGTGAATACGTCAGCTGTGTTGAAAACACACACGTAATTGTTGTTTCTAGTATTCAATGCGTTTCTGGACGATTCTGGTTGAGTATGATCATTAGCATTATGCTAACAATTCTGCTGCCTCATCACTGGATGACAGACTTCCCTCAAACTGCCGAAATACACACGCAGAGTGACACTTACTATGTTTTCCGCCATGTTGATGGGATGCACCGTCTTTCCTGATGTCGCTGAAATGAGAGTTGACGTATTTTAATATCGCTGTTTATATGATCTGCTCGGACCTATGCAGCGATGCCAAACTCACAGAGCCGGTGCTACATCTATATGAGTCCGGGCTATGACGGGGGTCCTGCTTAACGTCACCGGATAGAAACAAAGAGTTAATGTTGTGTTACTGTGTATGTTATGTTATGCTGTGTTGTGTTATGTTATTTTATGCTATCAATAAGAATTTTCTTACAGCAACAAAAACGTTTTTTTTTATAATCGTACACAAAGTTTTTCAGCTAGAGATAATCTGCTTTTCATTGTTGTTCTTTGTGTTGTTGCTGTTTCTTCATTTGCATGCTTATAACTCACTAATTAGAAATTATCCAGAGGCTTTAGGGCAACATCTATAATATATATTGTTTATATAATGTATATTTTGTATAGACATACTATTTTACACTGCATCCAATACCAAGTAGAAATAGAAATCAAAAGGATCTGATTTTACTGACTTTAATTATATGGGGTTTTTTTTTAATAGGTGGAAATTGATTCTTTAAATACTAGCTCATGCGTTACATTTTGGGAAAATACATCTACGTAGCCTTAGCTCATAAAGCCTATATTCTCATTAAAAAGCTTAGCTCAGCTTACTGACTGTAATAATATCAGAGGCACAAAAAACAGACAAATAATTTCTCTTTTTTTTCAAGCTTTATTTTGATCTCATCCTGTAGAGAGAAAACTTCACTTTAATCACTGATGTTGTCAACCCTCAAACATGCCCTCATAACAGATGCATGTTTAGCCCGAAACCCTATATCCGCAAAATACAGGCCTAAACAACACAAAATAATTTTACTCAAGACTTAAGGATTCAGAAGGACACACAATCCTACCACATAAAGGATCTGTGCAAATATTAACATATGTTCATGCTTGTGCAAACCACATCTTTTCATTGAATGTACTTTGGATATATCATTTGGACACATGAGGATCTGACTGTGTGGGAAATAGGCTTTTTTTACTAAATGAAAAATCCTAGAATGTGACTAAACTAATGAATGAAGGAAGGAATTAATGAATGGACATAAACAAAATAGTAAAAGACAGAGCATGCAACAAACATAAACATAGGGAAATAAACACTTGACACAATGCCAATAAAGTGAAAGAAAATTAGAAGAATTATTGGCTACAAAATCATAAATCTATGAAAGATATGGGATTTTTAAATGAATAGATTAAATTATAATGAATAATATTTTACAAGGAAATATACAAATGGAAAGTATTGAATACAATAGAAATGATACCAAAATGGGGCACAATGATAAAGAGGAATGTGATGATGATGATGATGAAGACAGACAATGGCGATGGCGATGAAAATGAAATAACTACACATAAAAGAAACACAAGACATGACAGCCCAAACTGTTCCCTAACAGTCACCTGAGAGACTTACTGAAACTGAGAATTATAGCCAAAAATGAAACTGTGCCAGTTTGTCTGCTAATATGAATGCATTGAATGAAGGGGTTGCAAAGCACAAAGCAAACATGATATTAAAACAGTTTCTGAGGGTATCCTTACACAGAATACACAGAAATGAAAAAATAGTACAAGGGAGTAAAAAGGTTGAAACTTTAAAATCTGCATTTATTACCCAACTGGGTATCTTGATGGGGAAATAGCAGAATAAATAACGTTTTGGGAATCTTATGTTGGCCAGCAGTGTGTTTCATCTCTACAGGACTTCAATCATTTCTTATGAACTCGGTGAAGGTGGACAGAGGAGGCACCGAGGCACGTGAAATGAGAAGCCATTCATTTCACGGGCACGTGTCTTGCTTTTACTCACTCTGAGGCCATCTTGCTTGCGTACGTTTTGTGTTCCAGAAGAAAATCAGGGAGGGAGGGTAGAAAAAGAAGAATAGAGCAAAGGAAAAAGAGCAGCGGTTTTTCTAGTCAAACAGAACGTGATCTGACGAGACCTTTCTGTTCTATAGTTTGAGCAGAACGTGTTCTTGGACTGCAAGAAAGAAAAGAAACCGGAGGGATTGACAGTCAGATAGATTTTTTTTTTTTGGTGATCACTTTTCTTAGTTTTTCCATTTTTATAAAAGTTTTTGGTGTTTATTATGTTATAAAAGTTGGAATGGTCCACATGGAGACAATGGCCAGGATGGAGGCAGGTGGTTTGGAGAACATGACAGAAAAGGGTCTAAATTGCACAGAGGATGATGGGAAGGTGACGGGCTCAGATGATACCATACTGAGCCAGCTCATGAAGCTCCAGATGGTTGAAGGCCTCCCAGGGGCAGATGACAGTGATGTCTGTAGGTAGAAACACAGCAACATGAGTTCACATCGATCAATCAAAGGGTTAACCTAAGCAGCTTGAACTCCAGATATCAGTTTAATCACAGTGATGTCATAAGATATCATATAGGGTGTTTGATGATGCTCAATATGAGAGGCTTGTCTGACATGCATGCACTGTCTGATCAGACTAATCATATCATACAAGGTCGTCTTAGAATACATGGTAGGTGATGTTTCATTATGGCTAAACACGTGAGGAGAAGTGCAGATTATACTCACCAGTGCCTAAACCTTCCATGCCAGGGATGTCATCTCCGAAACTATTAAAATAAAATAAATAAAATAAAATATATGCATTTTGTTAAATTGAATTAGCTAAATTTTTTAAAAAACAATCATTTTTAGAACAGTCACGGGGCAGAATTATTGAATATTACGCACAATTTTAATCATTCTGAATTTTTTGTATAATAAAGCATGAAGTGTGGAATATCGCAAAGATTTTACTTTATGATAATACTGTCTAACTTACCCTTGGATACCCTTCTTTGGTGGTTTGCTCTTGAACTGACGAGTCTGCCTCTGCTTGAACTTGGGTGGTCCTTTGCGTGGTGTGGCGGGGCCACCGGTGACACGGGTGGCGGATTTGATCTCTGGTTTGGGCGGCTCAAGATTCATGGCTGTTGGTCACTGTTGGTTGCTTTTCTATGTATTCGCTCCCCGTGATGTAGTGCTAAAGTAAATACACCAGAAAGACTGCAGTGAGTTTATAGTTTTTAGTCCACACCCAATGACATATTGATTTTTCTATTAAATTGATTTTGGCGTCATCCTGGAAAGAAAAGGTTCTCTCAAGGACACATACAAACACACAGATTTTTAAATATAAATACAAAATAGGAGAGAAAGTTTACAGTAACTGCAAGGTCAAACCGACACCTAATCAATATCTATGGCAGCCACCCCAGACTGAGAAAACTATACTCATAATCCTCTTACTGATGAGTAATACGCAAATCCAAATAACATATTCCATTGTAACTGAATGTCTAACATGGCCCATGCTCCCAGAAATGAGCTCAGGCAAAGTGTGATGGGAAGGGTGACCCATTTTGTGTAATCCAGAGCTTGGATTAATAAATGTCCCCCATCCCAATGGTTGCAATCTGCACTTGGGGTAATCTTATTAAAGCAGGGATAACACTAAACATGCTGAGCAAACAGAAAAGATAAGAGTCACAATATGACCTTCAGGTATTCCTTAAAGATTAATGGGAACAGATAATACAATTGTTGTTTACTGCTCTTTCTTTGTTTCTTGGAAATTCTATTAACATCATATTCACATTAATGTTATATTTATAATAATAAGGCAATGGTTTGCATACATATTGTCATATATACTTTAAATATTTAATTTTCACAGATTTTAAACAACATACAAGGATAAATGCTCAAGATGAATCTTCAGTGGATAATGTGTGTGTTTGTGTGTGAATGTATAAATATATAAATAACATTAATACAATACACCAATACTTAAACACAACATTAAATGTATTTTTCAGTGTAAATGCTACCTATCAAAAAAAAATTTTTTATTAATTAATTAAAAAAAAAAATTTGACATCGTTCAACTGAAGTTTTTTAGATTTTACAGATATATTGTATAAAAATAATACATTTTTTCTGGAATATTCTGTTTGGTCAATTGTGGTATTCTGTTATTATGAAAAGTTATCCCTAAACTTTATAAATGACTAATCCCAGGCAGCACTGAATGTCTGTTATACCAATCTATGGTCTATTTCTTCTTACATGAATAATAATAAAATAATTTAGTTTCATATATAATTCAGCCAAAACCTCTTCAAGACCCATAACAACTTTTAGTTTTATGGAACTTTTGATACATTTTATATTTTCCGCCACACTGGTAAAAGATATTATTCTAAAACAACCATGCATTCCTTACTGATAATGAAATATCTGAAGGTTGTACTCACCGGTTGGTTGACTGACAGGCTGTTGACTGGGTGCAGCTGCACCACTTCTTATGACTGTCTCTCCTGTGGAGGGGTGGATGTCAACGCGCGGCTTTCTTTGGGAGCGGTGCAGGGGTTACAGGTCTTTTATACTCTCTGGTCCCCTCCGAAGATTAGGAGAGGTACGCCTCCCGCCTCTGATCCCCTCGACTGCAGATGAACACAATATAATTGTATGCATTAAATGTGCATTTGTGTAACACCATGTGCTTTATTCAACTTATATATTAACATTATAGCATATATTTTTGATATAACAAAACAAACCTGTCCAAAATAACCTGAATCTACAGTGACCTTAAACACATAAAATATTAATGCATTTGATATTATACGGTAGGCCTGGCTTGTTAAAAGTATCTTATTTTAGATTTCTTCTTCTTTATATATTCTGTTCATTACTATTAAACAATTTAACATAAAATAAATATTAATAATAAATATAAAATAAATTAAATAATAATTATTAATAAATATTTAATATTTATAGTATGCATTCATTATTAATTATATAAGAATGATTGCACCACATAACAGAATTTAAATACTTGTTCAATTCATATTGCCTGTTGTATAAAATAAATTATGTAAAATAATATGAACTCATTCTGTAGAATTTACTTGATGTTAGAGGACAATAATTATAAATGTACACAATAAAAATCAGCAAAGGCCACAAGCAAGAATTGTTCCAGAAGGTTTCCAGAATAGGCTAATTCAGTTTGAGATGGGATTTGCTGATTGAATAACACTGGATAATATAATGGAAATATCCAGAAACATCAGCATAGTACTTTTCTAGAGCAACTTTGTTCTGCAACCTTCTATCATTGTTAGACAACAGGCCCACATCAGCGGGGGTCCATTACATTATCCAGTGGTATTCATTAGCAACTCGTCCTTCAGTGTTTAGCAGAACCACTCCAGACATCAGCCCAAATCACTCTTTCACACATGCTGTATTTTGAGACCACCTTCAGAGCAGCACAAAAACAATTACTGCAAGGACACTAGATTGAAGGTTGGAGTTTTAATTAGTGGAGTACATGGTCTAGTTCTGTGGTCAGGATTACTTAGCCTCATTAAGGCATCTGGCCATCTGTATTGCTCTATTGATAATGAGAGTCTTTGTTATTGACAAGCTGTTGTCAGTTAAATAATATGCAATCTGTGATTAGGATTAACTATAGCTCAAAAAGTCCTTCATTACTATGGGTGAGTAAATCTAGTTAATTTTCATCTGCAAAAGATCTAATTTTAAAATAAAATCAGGAAAAACAATCTTTGTAGCAGGAAAATGAGTTCATGTGTTAAAAAAGGGATTTATGGGTCAGTGGGTGCTCATATGTGTCATTAGGTCAGAATTTGGCCCCACAACCTCAGTGTAAGGTCATGGGGTCGAACGTGCCCCTTGTTCAGTCTGTGGTTAATGAGAAATGAAGACTCACTGAAGAGGCACAACAGAGGAATCGATCAATTATACAAAGCTATTGGGTTGATGATAACTAGTTTGTGAGATTACTGTGATGACCCAGCTCAAACAATAAACACGTGACAGAAGTCTTATCCCTGCTAGTTCTGTCAATGATACAACTGACACTTTGATTTGATGTAAAAAATGTTATTAGGTTTTAACATTCACTTTGAAAATCTGGAATTTAATGTATCTTAATGTATAAAATACAAGCAATATATAAAATATTTTTACAGTATTATAAATGTACATATTTGCAGTTTTATTTGTTTTCAACACAAAGAAATCTAAAATCTTACAAATTAAATAAATCTTATATCTAAAATAACAAACACTAGTACACATATATATGCACGCTTGCATGAATTGATCAATTTCTCGGTCTCTCTCCATAAATAGATTTTTTTAATACACTGTGACTGAATGTATACATTTATGTGACCCTGGAGCACAAAACCAGTCATAAGTAGCACGGGTATATTTGCAGCAATAGCCAACAATACATATGGAACAAAATTATGTCAAAAATCATTCGTATATGAAGCAAAAGATCATGTTTCATGAAGAAATTTTTTAATTTCCTACCATAAATATATCAAAACTTATCAATATGTCAAAAATTGATTAGTATTATGCATAAGGACTTCAGTTGGACAACTTTAAAAGCGATTTCCATATTTTAATTAATTTTTTAAAATCAGATTGCAAATTTTCAAATAGTCGTATCTTGGCTAAATTTATATAAAAATATAATAACACTTCTATGTATATATACACATCATTATATATATATATATAAATATAAAATATATATATATATATATATATATATATTTTTTTTTTTTTTTTTTTTTTTTCACATTTTATTGTGTTTTAAATGAGTAAAAAATTCTTACTGACAAATGGGCAAATTTTAAAAATGTAGAATTACAGCTAATTAGTATTTGGGGTGAAAGTAATTAGTCTATCTCATAAACTGATTTTTGTTGTAAATATGCCGAAATTGTTACACTGAATGACATATAAGTGTCTTCTGTTCTTTTATCAATCAACAGATTCATGCTGATTCTAAGCAGTTTGAATAAATGCATTGTTAAAGACAATCATAATAAACATGATTATTCAAATAAAATCCCCTGTAATGAAGGTTTTTCATGTCATCAGTGTCTGACGGGTCTGTTTCAGAGCTCCTGACATCAGATTATGGGTTATGGGTCGACTCTAAGCTTTTTACTGTCAGTCTGTCTCTGTGAATACTCCCCGAGGTCAAAGGTCAGGCTCAGGACAGACAGTTGATTGGCAGAGACTCGAAACCGTGCCGGAAGACGCCAGATGCCTCGTCCTTCTGTTACAAAGACCTTCCAATGACATTAACTGAAGACATGACTTAAATATACTGGCATGGCAAAACAGTCCGTTTAGAGCTGGATTTCATCAACACAGGCCTGTTAATATATATACAGTACAGTATCTTATTTTAGTCTGAGTCAATATTATGGTTTTTGTTTGTATTTTGAATTAGCTTTGTATTATGTATTATTTTTTATAAATTTTTTATTTTTAAATTTTTTAAATATAATTTCTGAATTTTTCTTTTAAAGTTTTGTCAGTTCAGTAGTTTCCTAATACATATGTATATATATACACACATTTATTTTAGTACATCATGTTAAACTAAATGAAAATGTTGCTGGAACAAAATAAGGTTTATTAATATTTTACTATTTCAGTTTGAATTTAGTTAGTAAAACTTTTTTAAAATGGCTTTAGTTTTAATAGTAATAATTGAAGACATTTATAATGTTACAAAAGATTTCTAATTCAAATAAATGCTGTTCTTTTGAATTTTATATTCATCTGTGAATCCTAAAAAAATACCAGTGTTAATAAAAAAATATTGGGCGGCATTTCAACATTAATAATAATCAGAAATGTTTCTTGAGCAGCAAATCAGCATATTATAATCAGGGTGATTACACTTAGACCAAATCTAATAAATAAAAAAAACAATGTCCTTGAAATAAAATAAACATTAACTAAAATAAAATATAAGATATTTTTTTTTTCTTATCTCAATTTAGTTTAATTTGACACCCCAAAATAACTAAAACTGAAATAAAAATGAATAAAAAAAACTATATAGACGTTTTTATAAAAAGCCCCCCACCCCAAAAAAACCCCCCACAAAAAACAATAACATTACTAAACTTTAAATAAAATAAAAACAAAAACTAATAAAAATAAAATATAGTATCTTAAAACTAAAATAACACTGATTATTATGATTTCTGAAGGATCATGTGACACTGAAGACTGGAGTAATGATGCTGAACAGCTGAAAATCACAGAAATAAATTACACTTTAACACAGATTCACACAGAAAACAGATATTTTAAATTATAATAATCTTTAACAATTTTCTAACTATATTTTTGATCAGATGTATAAAACACTTTGATGAATGAAAGTAGTTTTGTGTCCGTGTGTCAGATGATGTTGTCGTCACTGGGTCAGTGGTCAGTCGATTGGATCTCTCTCACAACACAGCTGACCCTCTCTCTCTCTTCAGTTTTCCTGTTCTCTGTCTCAGTGTTGTGAAGATGAAGATGTTCAGAATCATGTACCAGCAGATGAAGAAGCATCCCGGGGTGAGTTTAACCCTCAGCATCACAATCCTCCATCAGTAAAAGTGAGAAATGCTGGATAACTGCGTCACGCTCTCTATTGTGATTCTACATTCGTTTGTTTTTCCGAGGACAGTTGAGGTTTGTGTAGAGCTGTTATTGAAGCTCCATTTAATGTTTATTATAAACACATTTCAAAATGACGCTGTCTTTAAATATCAAGTCAGAGTGAAAGATTTGTTTCCATGCATATAAAACTAAGAGCTAAAGGTCTATACATTGCCCCACATCAACAAAACAGACATTGTTTGCTGAAACAATAGCTCTATTACTGACAATGAGCTGATGACCCAGATTCATGTCGCTTGTTTGGCAGGTTACCAAAACTAAATGAATGTCTGTTACGTAAACGCCACCAAACCATGATAACTGACAGTGTGTTTAACACTTATTACAGATATTAAGAGTGATTCTGTAGTAAAACACACCATTATGTATGAATCAGGCCTCTGCATCTTCTGTTAAAGTTTTCTTTAATCAGCAAAACAAAACAAACAAACAAACAACAAAAACATCCACAAAATTAATATAAAATCTTTATTTATTTATAAAATTGTTTTGTTTTGCTTAGATAAATGCCACACATTTTCACTGGATGTAAACTATTGTGTAACTTTAGGATGTTTTGATATTTTTTTTACTGGAAACAGTGGAAAAATGCACAGATTGAGAAAGTGTTTTTCTCAAGTGCAGTCTTTATTTTAACATTTAAATGAATTAAAATAAAATAATAAACTAAAATATTTTGTTTATGCATCCATATCATCCATAGTGGAAACAAACAAACAAAAAAACAGAATTGCAAAATGTAAAAAACTTATTATTAGAAGAAAGTTCTGGCTTTGTACGACCTTTTTATTTTTAATTATGTAGCAGAAGCAGGCTTCCAGATTTTGTCTCGTTTCATAGCAAAGCCCCTCTCTTTCTGTGAGTGTACATCAGGCTGTGTTTGACTGAAGGACATAAACTCTTGGTTTATATCTGAGAGTAGTTGCAGGTCAGGAGCAGATGCTGCAGCAGATGCTGTTAAAGCTCTCTCTCTGTCTGTCTTTTTCTGCCTCTCGGCCATCACACAGGTGTGACAGTCACTAACGAGTGTGACTTCACCAATATATCAAATTAGTTGGGTTTACTTAAAAAAAGCATGCAAACCAAGAAAAGTGAAATAGAAACAGTATGTTGTACTGACAAATGCTAAGTTAGTATAGTTTACTTAAACGAGAGTTATAGTAACAAAAAAAAAAACTGTAGGGTGTACTTGATCCTTTACTGTAGGTTTACTCACTGACTTATTACAGCTACTGTTACGAAAGGACCGAGGGTCGAGTGGGGATCCAAGTGCAAAAGCTTTATTCAAAAACGTAGTCAAACAGGCAGGGTCAAACACCAGCAAAACAGAACAATCCAGGCAAAAGGCAAAAGAGATGTCCGATAACAAAGCAAGGGTCAGGGCAGGCAGCAAAACACTCAAAAACTAGAAAACAGTCCAAGGTCAAAACACAATGAAACAAGGAAAACAAGGAATAGGCTAAACAATAATCAGCATATGAGAGAGGGTGAGGGCTTCTTTTATGCTTGACAGAGGGGAACACATGACAAGACCAACCAATGAGAACAAGACACCTGAAACCAGGGAACCAAGCGGAACATGACACATGAAAACAAGGAACCAAAGGGTAGCACATGAGGAGACACTTTGGGAAGGAGTGCCCTCTGATGGAGCTCATGGGCACTCCAGCTGGCGATCGTGACATAGCCCCCCCAAGGAGCGGCTTCCAGGTACTTAAAACTGGAAACAGTCTAGAGTCCAGGAGGGAGGCGGAGTGGCACACGGCACCACGGTGGTGCAGGCAGAACAGCAGCACTCCAGGGCAGAGCTAACGACTCAGAAGCACTCCAGGGCAGAGCAGATGATTCAGGCACCCTCCAAGGGCAAGCAGATGGCTCAGAGGCCCTCCAGGGCAGAGCGGACGGGTCAGAAGCCCTCCAGGGCAGTGTGAGAGCCCAACAGGGCGGCAAGGTGGAATGGGAGGCCAGGGTAGCACAGGAGACCATGGCAGAGCAGACATGACTGTAAGAGGGAGCACAGAGAGATTAATGACGGCCTCTTCGGCCGGGACAATGCAGCCTGCAAGGTTGCAGGTGGCCTCCGTGGCCGGAACAGGGCAGGACAAGAGTCCGAGGGTGGCCTCCGTGGCCAGAACAGTGCAGGACAAGGATTCAGGGGCTGTGACTGGGCAGGACGAGAGTTTAACGGCCTCCAGGGGGTCTATGGGGCAAACCAATGCCCCTGGGGGTTGTGCAGCCACTGGGGAAACCTCCAGAGAATCTACGGTAGGCGCCGACATCTCTGGGAGTTGTGCAGCCACCAGTGGAACCTCCGGGGGAATCTGCGGTACCAGTCAACGCTTCGGGGTTTAGTGCAGCCACCAGCGGCACCTCCAGAGGATCTACAGCATAAGCCGACACCTTTGGAGACTTTGTGCAGCCACCGGCAGAACCTCCGAGGTGTCAACGACCAGCACCTTCAGCGGTTCTGGGGTAAACTTGGGAGCAGGCTCATGAGCAGATTAGGTGGGGTGCTGTGCGCGGCCCACACACTTAAAATAGCAACATTAGGGAACAGTCTCTAAGATAACCATGGCTTAATCTCTTGGGATCCCTGCTGCCACGCTCTGGGTTGGCGACCATCTTGTGCTGTCGCTGTGGCTCTGGGTTGGCGGCCATCTTGTCCAGCAGCTGCAGCTCTGGAGTGGTGGCCATCTTGGACTGTGGCTGTGGGTTGGCAGACCTCTTGTGAAGAGACTCTGAACAGGCGGCCATCTTGTGACGAGGCTCTGAACTGGTGGCCATCTTGTGACGAGGCTCTGGGTTGTCGATCACAGAACACTGTGGTACAGAAAATACTGGCGTTGTGACCATAATCACAGGACCTGCTGTTGGCCATGATGGGTCAAGCTCCGCTGCCATCGGCGCTTGATGATGTTGGTCCCCCAAAAAAACTTCTTAGGGGTTTCAAGGTCCTCTGCTTCACCCACCATGAACGGAGAGCCACATAACAACAGTGTATAGTCCATGAGGTCCCTCAAACTGCAACTAAATTCCCCTCAAGGCAACAGTGATTTGAGTCCAAAATAGAACAAGTCTTTGATAAAACCCTCATCATAAAGTGGTACGTGAAATTACAACTCACAGTACTGGTGTACATAATCCTCAATCGATTGGCCTCCTTGCTGCAGATGTAGAAGCTGGTCGACGGGGTCCATGGTTGAGCAGGGTGGGTGAAATAAAGCTGCTGGATCTGGGTGTGGCTGATTATTCTGTTACGAAAGGACTGAGGGTCAAGTGACACAACACACAGACAAGGGTAGCACATGAGAAGACACTTTGGGAAGGAGTGCCCTCTGATGGAGCTCATGGGCACTCCAGCTGGCGAATACACTACCACAAAAAATAAAATAACTACATCATAAATTAATGAAAAGATAGGTCACCTTTTAAAAGCAATCTATTTATTATTTTTCTTCCTTTGAAACCAAATAACTCTGCTTTTATGTTGCATCGTTGCATTATTAGGAAGAAAATTATAACAACACAGACAAAATTCTAAGTGTCCAACCAAGGAGAACGTTAATCACTATAATGGTAAGTAAAAAAAGGAAAAAAAGAAAACATTTATGTGGCATGTGTGATGTTCAGTTGTATTGAAAATTCAACATTGAAGATGACTTTGTTAAACGAGAGTAATAGACATGGAGGAATTTATTAACACTGCTTTATTAATGTCATTGGTTCCTTTGTGACTACTTGAATATTTTAAGTAAGTCTCACTCAAAGCAGTAAGTAAATAGTCTTATTTGCCTTGAAAGTTGCTGTAACTTAGTAAAACCTAGTAAGTAAAACAACTAAGCACAGTTTAATATCAAAATCCCCAATACATTTTTAGGTTTCAGGATTTTTTTTAAATAACAAACTTTGTATAAAGATCAATAATTTGGTCTAATTTTTCTTTAAGCAAAATGTGTTTAAAATAAACAGGTTTTTCTATTATGTATCCATAAATGGTATCTAATTTGCATATCAATGTGTTTATATAAGTATAAAAATGGGAGAAATAATTGACAAGATTTTCATAATAACATATAATAATTAGTAGGAATATTACAATATATATTTTCTTTCCCTATTCATTTGTTGTGTCACCCAAAATATTCAAAATAAGCATATATGATTTTCCTGAGATTTATGACGAACAGTTTAAAAATGAATCAGATTAGGTGTGTAATTGTGTAAAGTATGTAACATAACAAGTCAAGGACATTGTAATATAATAATTCTGCTCTATTATTGAGTAATGGTTGATGTGAAACTTCCTCTTCGTCCTCATCTTCATCTTCAGAGAGCTGATAACTGCAGGCGTGCGTCAGACAAACACTAAACAGCATCAGAACGGCCGTCAGCATCGAGTCGAGCCGAGAGATGAGAGAAAGAAGCAAAGCAAACACATGTTGCGCTTGGCTTACGACGCTTAAACATATTTGATAAGCTAATTTGAATATCTCACGGTAACCCCTGGGGGATTATGCAAATCACTGTTACAGGAGGCAGTTTTGACAACATAAGGCTAAGTCTGTGTCTGCCTGTCTCTCACTTTCTCAAACGCAGGAAAAAACGTGGCCACTCTGGCATCCGAACTGATGCTTCGCATTTCCTCTTTTAATATGTATTTCTATTCTAATCCCTGTCATCATTTACACACACACACACACACACTAAAGTCTCCCAGTAAGATGTGTGTGTGTCTGTGTGTGTGTGTGTGAGATCCTGTCACTCAGTCTGATCGGCAGTGTAATGTGAGTCTCCCCCACACACACAGTAGTAGTGTGTGTCTTTGTCCGCTCAACCCAGACTGACACACACAGTGTCCCCATGCAAATAAAAGAGTGTGTGTGTGTTGTTTGTTCATTTAGACCTGAAACCATACTTGATGCAAGTACATGAACACACACTTCTAACTGCACAAGCTGTATTTCACACATCGTTGCGTTCTGAAATGCGTCAGACAGCATTCCTTTCAAGGTATAATTTTTTTCCAGTTCATGCATTTTCTGGGAATCGAACCCATGACTTTGGCATTGCATGCACCATACTCTACTGTTTGAGGAAGGCTAGATCTACATGTATGCATTTGGAAGAAGCTTTTATCCAAAGCCACTTACATTACATTTCTACAGTTTAAGGAAAGTTACAGGAAAGCTGATGAGTTTTTCTTTTCATTGCAATCAAAGTTTTAAGTTCCTGCATTCCCTGGGAATCGAACCCATGACTTTGGCATTGCATCTACTCTTTGAGGAATGCTACTAGAAAGCTATTTATGCATTTGGCAGGCACATTCATCAACTTGCATTGCATTGCATTTAAGGTAAAGATGTTATCAGCTCATGCATTCTCTAGGAATCGAACCTAGGACCAAGCACTGTGTTTTAGAGGAATATAGATCTATCCACTGTAGCTATAAACATGTTGAAAGTATAAGGTTTAGGGTATAGCATAACTTCTTGAGTACCACTGAGGTCTGATGATGGTCTCATGCTCTTTCAGCTCATCCCTCAGTTCTTCTTCATGTCTGTGGGAGTGAGTGGAGCTTTTCTTTATCTGATCCGACTGGCACGTGGACCTTACATCAGGTAAGATGAGACCAGACCAGACCAGACCAGACCAACAGAGAATCACTGAAATGGACAAAAACACCCAGAAAATCATAACACTTTTATGTTCATGTTATTGAACACTGACTGCACAATATGGCATAAGACTAATATAATACATACACTTAAAGGGATAGTTCACATGGAAATCATTCTGCCATCATTTACTCACCCTCATGCCATTATTTGTCTTTTTCTATTGGAAGATGTTTCAAAAATAAAAAGTCATAAAGGACATTTTCTCCTCACTACTATGATGAAACCTAACAACCACAAGACAATCAGTCACATGATGTCATATTTTTTGTGTGCTGTTACTTTAACAGCACAGTGTAACATGTAACGCACAAGTAAATGCAGACTAATGTTACAGACAACATGTTTTTGAAACATAGCCATTTTCATGTATATTTTGATGTGATTTTGAGTAACACTTTATAAGGTGTCATAATACAGAGTAATTACCTAATAAGTACTAAGTAGTAAACATTGTATTTACATAAAACACAATGCACTTACCATGTAACTAAGTTATGGAACAGTTAGTAATTATGTAGATGTAACAGACAGCTACTGTTACACATACTGTATGATACACACCGAGTCTGTTACACAGATACTTATGTAACCAAAAGATTGTCACATATGTGTTACAGACTTTATACAACGTAATTATAAATTCAAGTACACAGACATAAGCTACTTAAAATAAAGTGTATCAAGATTGTACTTAAGTGTAAGTATCTGTGTAACAGACTCTGTGTGTAACATGCGTAACAGCAGCTGTCTGTTACATCATCATAATTACAAACTGTAATTACTAACTGTTCCATAACTTAGTTACATGATAAGTACATTTTATTTCATGTAAGTACAACGGCTACTACTAAGTACCTAATTAGTTAATTTACTTTGTATTATGACACCTTAAAAAAAGGGTTACCTAATTTTGTATTTTGAAAAATATATATACACATATACGTACATACATACATAAATATATGTAAATATGTAAATGAATGGCTTCAACAGAAGCATAGATAATTAGTGAACAACTCTGGAGCTCATAACAGGTCTATCTTTGATGGTTACTGTTAAACATCAATTTCTGTATATGGAGATAATGCATGAGACTGTTTACTGCACAAAAGAATATTTTATACTGATTGCTAATAATACATGTAACAGTTTATTAAACATTGAAGGCACACTGCTGCTTGAATGATTTAAAAATGCTTCTTGAGGCTGTTCATGAATGATTTTACCACAGTAATGGGGCTAAGAACACTTCTTACCCGTGGTAAAATCATAACCGTACTCCTGTTCTTCAAATGCTGTGTGCTCATTCTTCTCTGTGAGAAACAAACTTTGCTTAATGAATGACGGCAGGTTGCCAGATAACTGTCCTCCTTCACCTCCACCTGATAATTACCCTCCTTTACCTCCGCTCCTCCTCCTCCTTCCAGCGCTCTGTTTTCACTCGCTCTCTCTTTCCTCTCCGGTCTGGTCTTACCCTCATTCTGTCAGCTGGGACAGGAAGAATAACCCTGAACCATGGAACAATCTCGGCCTGACCTATCAGTACAAGGTAAACAGGCCAGCGACTGCTCTGTGATCAGCTGCAGACTGACAGCGCAGACAGATCCGTCACAGAGCCATCACCCCCGCTGTTCCCGGATCAGCCCAGATTCATCTGCTGCATGCGTGACAGGAGCTGCATACTTACAAACACGTCTGAGGAAACATCGGAGGCTTTCGATTTCGACTATTTAAAGTGCCCCTATTATGGGTAATGAAAGGTTCATATTTTGGTTTTGGGGGATCCCGACAGTATGTATGCAGCATCAAAAACGCTTTCATTGTCTTCTAATATATCCTTTTATTTTTACCTTATTTGCTCAACGTTTATTTAGCAGTTCATTTTTCCGAACCCCTTTACACGATTGGTCTCATTTTCATTTCATCATGCCTGATAAAGCAAAGTCTTCAGTGCTGTTTTGTGTACAGTGTTAGCGTGGAAACCACCATTTTACTGCTACAAAAGTGACACCCAGTGGCGGAGAATGAACTTGTATTTTCATTCAGACCAATGCTAAAAGAAGTGGGCGGGAAATATTTGTTCACGCTGTGTTAAGAAACCGCATAAAAGCTCATTTTCAAAAATTCATAATGGGGCACTTTAAATGAGTTGTGAAACCGAATTGAAATGCTTGTGATATTTACACATATGACAGGTTACTCTACAATAAAAACATATGCAAGTTTCAGAAATCAAACTAACTCCCAAGTTGAAATATGAATTATTTTCTACCCTCCTAAAAAGCCTGGATTTGATATCTGGTGGACAGGGTCAGAAGTCTTTTAAAGGAACACATGAAATTTGACTGCCAACATGCACTGTTAGAAAACAAGGACAGCAAGCTATTTTTTAACTGTATTTATATATGTGACACAATGTTGTGTTGGTATATAGCTATACAAATACTGTGGATGAACAGAGCATGTTGAAGCTCAAATTTCATGTGTTCCATTTAAAGACTTTTGGCCCTACTGGCCTTCCATATCTATCAATCAAAAGGTCCAAACTGCTGTTGGAAAAACAAGAGTAAAGCTGTCGAACTCAAACTAAACCTCCAAAAACTCTGCATATCCTTCTTAAAGATCCCAGCGTTAGAAATTCATGGCAGAAGTTTATTTTTAATGATGTGCCTGAGAGTTTGTTCCTCACATTTGACAACACACTGTTTTCTAAATTATTCCAAACATGCTGCCGGTTTTCACAATATCTTTTATTGAAAGATTCGGCAGTGCCAAACATTTTGTCCTCGGAGAAAACACAGGCAATGCATTTATTTTTAACCCTATAGTGTGTTTGTAATAAACTGCCAAATTAAACTAAGACTTGAAGCGTATCATTGTTTGAGTTTGCTATTATAATCAGTACAAAGCTACTTTTGACATTAGAATCATGACTAATATATAATCATATATAGTCATAATATGACAAATTTCTTTCACTGGGCATAAAAGTTACAACCAAAATAAATGTTCAATCACTGGCAAATGACTGAGAAACACTGTTTGTTTGTTTGCAAACTTACTTAAAGGAATAGTTCACCCAAAAATGAAAATTCTGTCATCATTTAGCCTCGAGTAGTTCCAAATCTCTATGAATTTCTTTGTTTTGCCAAACACAAGATATTTGAAGAAAATTTCTAACCAGGCAAGTTTGCGTTCAGGCTTATGAAAGGTCACGGCTCGACATGTTTGATTCTCAACAGGAGCCAAAGGTCAGAAATCAAGAATCCAGCGGCGTCTCAACGTTAATCGTAATGAGATAAACAGAAGCAGAACGAGATCAATGAGAATATGAGAATAAAATAACAGCGGCTGAAGAACATGTCTCCTGTCACGCATACACAGCAGAAACACGCTTTCTGTCACATGAAAGCTGACACTCCGAGACCTTTTCACCAAAACATGCATCTGTGGGGTTTTTAGCTGTTTTCTGTCCAGCAGGTGAAAATGGTGCGTCTGATCACTGAGGAACAGCAAACTCTCCTTAAAGAGGTCATTGGATGCTAAATACACTTTTACATGTTGCTTGAACATAAATATGATCCTGGAGCACAGCAGCAGTCATCAGAAGCACAGCTATATTTGTAGAAATAGCCAACAATACATTACATGGGCCAAAATTATAGATTTTTCTTAGATGCCAAAAATCATTAGAAAATTAGATAAAGATTATGCTTTAAGATTATGTTTTGTAAAATTCTTATCGTAAATTTATTTTAAAAAATGTTTTTTTATTTTTTTGTAATATGCGTTGCTAAAAATCCACCCTCACCTAGAAGACATGAATATAAGTTTTTAATGAATCTTTGCAAATCGTCTTTCTTAATAATGTGCTAATTAGAAGGTTCCAGGACAAAAGCAGCTGAAGTTATCAGAGAACTGTTCATCTCAAGGAAAGAGAGGGGTGGGGACAGCAGAGCTCATTAGCGTTTAAAGGGACATGCATCAAAATGGCTCTCTGTGAACAGAGCTGATTTTTACAGGGTCAAAAGGGTGTTTATTTTTAACCAAAGTGTGTTATAGACTTTTCATTAAGACCCTAAAGAATCATATCAACTTGTGAAAAATGGCCATCCGATGACCCCTTTAACAAGCACTTACACACTCAACCTCTTCTCAACATCACGATTGATCAGTAAACATGCACATGCACTGACAAGACGCAAATATTCTGGATTCATTTACTTTATTAAAAGAGTTCACAAACCCTAAAAGTCTCAAATGCACTTTCTCTAAAAAAAAAACAACTTAAACACAGAGACGGATCACGTAATGAGGGCCAGCAGAACCTGTCAAACTGTCTGTGTGTGTGTGTGTGTGCTCTTGTTTGTATGCATGTTGTTTTGTCTTTTATGATATTCTGATGATCTTAATTTACGCTAACTACATTTAAATGTATTCTCTCGCTCTCTCTGCACAGTTGGTGGCCGTCACCACAGACTACGAGAGTCTGAAGAAGGAAGGACCTGACTTTTAAAAGACCTCGGCGGAACTGCAGGCGCGCACACACACACACACACACTTTACTAAACGCTTTATCCCTGGATGCTCCTGCTGCAAACAAATGATATCAGTTATGTTAATAGCTAGGAACGAACGAACACACACACACACACACACACACAGAGCACACACAAATAAAAGTTTAGCATCTTAAAATATATATCTTTACACACACACACACACACACACACACAAACAAACAATAAATACATATTTTCATTTGATATTTTATTTTCAAAAGCTATTAAAAACATCAAAGGAGACACTTAACTGGAGACATTTTAAAAGAAATCAACAACAGATAACTGTTTTTTTAAAATAGTTTTTTCATTGTAAATTCCAATTTATCTCAAACTGATAAAAACGAAAGTATGGTTAACACAATAAAAATATAACATAATAAAAAAGAAGTATGATTTGGAAATGTAAAACAAATTGAGATATCTGTTTTTGCAAATAAACTAAACTAAATATATTTATGGCAAAGGTCGTCTTCTGTAAATCATGTTAAAGATGTATTACAGCACGTTATTTTATGCTCAGAAAAAGTTCAATTAAACAGGAAATATTCTAATGTACATAGACACATATATCACTTTAAACTTAGTTAAAGATCATAAAAATACATGGCACACACAAAAAATCTAAGTAAATTTCTACTTGATTTCATGCCAACACTAGCACGAGTTAAATTTGTAATTCACTGTTTTTGTGCTCAGTAAATTGTTTGACTGATCTCGCTGCAAGGCATTCTGGGATTGTCTTCTGTAGCCATAATAGATGTTTTCTGATGTCTTTCTGTCCTGCTTCATGAAAAGCTCTGCGAGTAAAGACAGATTCATGCAAACCCCAAACAAGAATCATGTTTAGGCCATAACCGTTCTGTAATTATTCCATACCTGAGTTTATTTCTTCAGCTGGCACCTTTAAACAAAAGACATCATCAAATAGAGTCTATAAGACTTACATACCATATTCTACAACTTATAAAGTCACACGATAGATTTGTGTGAGAAACAAAGTCACGTTTACTCTGAAAATCACATCTGTACGCATATGACGTGTGAAGATACATCGCGTCTCGATTCTCTACTGATCTCACAAAATGTTCATTTCTGGCTGAAATCTTCTCTAAAACAGCACGAGAATGAAATGTGTTTGTGACACGCATCCCAGTTAGAGTCTCTATTTGTCTGGGAACACAAATGCTCACCGTCTTTGTCCAGCCATCGAAAACCAAATTCCTGCGGCCCTTTAGAAAAGCCTGTAAGTTTGTTGTGGGCATATTTGTGGGACATTAGGAGGCAGAATTGTGTGCATAGTGAGAATAATGCATGCTATCTAGCAGCAATCACTCCTGTCCTCTGCACAGCTGGGTACCAACACACACATCCAGCGCTTCAATAAAGGAGACGCTCCTCGTCTCTCAGCATACACACACACACACACACACACACTCGCTGCTCACCTGCGGCGTGTGTGTGCTGCTTCTGTCAGGCCTCCAGCACATGCTGACAGGTAATCAGGCAGGTTGAAGAAGCACATCAGGCATAATCACACACACACACACACACACACAGGGGCCGTCATTACCTAAGCGGAAGGCACGGCGACCCGTCATGATTGCATTGCCTCCATTTGTTATTCTTTGTATCGCTATTCATCTGCAGGCCGAAGGCAATCTACACACACAGTGAGAGCTTGAGAAACACCTCAGACAGTCCCACAATACACAGATAACTACAACAGCAACAATCACAGACATAAACACATCTATGGTCTTATGCATATTCTGCTCTGATATACACATCAGAACAGAAACCATCTATCTCTTATGGAAGGCCGTTCCTGCCACTTTGAGAAAAAAAATAGTTCTGTAAGTCATAATAATGAGATACTTTCTCATAATTATAAGTTAGTTTCTCGTTATATTGAGAAACTTTCTCACAATAACGACTTACTAGGTCATAATAATGGTGTCACTCTTATGTATTTATGCCTTAGTATTGCAACTAAGTAATTATTACCAGAAATGTCTTCTTTATTACGAGAAAGTTTCTCAATATAACAAGATACTAAGCCATAATTATGAGAAAGTTTCTCATTATTATGGCTTACAGAATCATATTTTTCTTAACTGTGGCAAAACCTCAAGACTGTCTGAGCTTTTTCTGACATTTTTTTTAAATTTTAGCAAGCATGTTTATCAGGCCCCTATGTTTAGGTTTAATACTTAGGCTTTTAACCTGGTCTCATAAAAATATGTACCTCTGTTTTTAACACTAACACTATTTTTATGTACCTTACTGCACGTTTCACAACAGTTTCAAATGTCCACTGAGTGGCGCTAAAACACAGGTTCAATACGTGAACCCTGACACATTTTTTACGTTGATATAGGTACATATTGTGGCAGTTCAGAATTCAAATATCCATGGACTTCTGCTAAAAGTTAATGCTCTATCATGTTTGAAATTCCCTACAGCCTTTGAACTGTTTTGTTGAAGTGTAGTTACACAGGATTGAACTGGAGCTCCTCGTCTCTCAAGTACATCTCTGTACTCCGTGAGCTCCCGAACAAACCTACGGTCTATCAAAACATATAGATATGAAGCTGGATATGTGTGATGATAACGTTCAAAAGGATCAGTATTCAAATATCTCAGCATATTGATATTGTTTTGAAGTCATAATATGATATTTAAGTAATTGTGCGAAAATTACACTTTATTAATCAAAACTCTGTAAATTTGGGAATAAAAAGTGTCAGTTTTACTGCCTCTAGTGTTCATTTCTTTTGGAAACTGCAGTGATATGTACTTATTGGTACGTATTTCATGTCTCACTTTAAAGTGCACCCATGGTATGTTTACGCCATGATACCAGGTAGTTCACTTTAATTACAAAGAAATGGTTATTAGTAATTACTGAAGGCCTTTCACAGAAGCCTGATAAAAAAAGCTAGTTTTAGAGAAAATTCTCAGATGGATTTTTGCATCTGAAGTCTTATTTAGTCCAGATTAAATGACACAGAGTGTTATTTGAAATACTAATTAAAATATGTTGATTATATTGGAAGATGTGCGCAGTTAAAATCTGCTAGAAGACTGTCCAAATGTTTATAAGAGGTAGATTCCTTTAGAAAGAACAATTTAGAAGAAAAAAAAGGAATTGACGTGAGTCAGTAAATTATGAATAACTGACTGCCATTCCCAGGTGAAAAAAAGTGCATTTCCATAATGTACTTAAAGTGCTCTATTTTCGAGGTACTGCTTTTGTATATACTAAAAATGATTTAGTATTTCTTAAGATAATCATAAGGACATCTAGGTGTACGAAAACTCTGTTATTTTGGGACACCATGAATATGACCTAAAATGTGCTTGTAACATACTTTGTATTAAAAATAGTATTTAGTTACCACTTGTAGTACAACTGAGTGTGCTAGTGTTACAAAGGAGATGGGGACGTGCAGATCCATACTCAAGAGTTTTATTCATAAACATGGTCAGGTGTACAGGCAGGGTCGATGAACGGCAAACAGGTATAGAGGAGGCAAAAGTACACGAATAGTCCTGAGGGATAGTGGGGGATCAGTAAACAGAATCTAAGAGGGGCAATCCAGAGCAATATTCCAAAAGGCAAGGCAAAGGTCGGTACACAAAACAAGGCTAGGCTAGACAAAGAAACACAGGGAAACGCTTCGTACGAACTAGGTTCAATACTCCACGAGGACAGAATCACAAATGGGAATTTAAATACAAGAGAAGACGAGATAGCGAGATGATAAGTGACGAGGAGCTAATCAAAAACCATAGTGCCAAACAAGGAGGCGGAGACACAAGGGAACAGACATTTTCAACATAAAAGTCCACAAAGTTCGAGGGCACTCCAGTTGGTATACGTAACAGCTAGACTGTAAAAAATCTAAAGTTGGGAAAAGGTTAGGGTTAGGTTAAGGCAACCACCATTTTTGAGTTTTCTTATCTTGTATTCAGTTTATCAGCAACAAAAAGTTAAGAAAACTAAAAAAAATCTCCTGAAGCTGGTTGCCATTTTTGATTTTTAGTGTAGTGTATGAAGGATGGATTCAAGTGTGCAACAAGTGGTGACTGAATACATTTTTTTAATAGTCAAGTCAAGTCAAGTCACTTTTATTTATATAGCGCTTTTAACAATACAGATTGTAGCAAAGCACTGAAC
>JAUMHE010000061.1:14383034-14393971 GCA_032359235.1 Enteromius mattozi
CATTCCAGACAGAAGGTTAAAGTGTCACCAAGTGCATTTTAGGAATGAAAGCAGATCTTGAAAGAAAGAATTCCCCATGGCCATGTGTAATCGAGAGAAAGATAGAGGCACCAGAAGACCCAGAAATTCGAGAAGAAAAGTTTAAGGACAGATTCTGTTCTCTTCACCACAAGGAAAGATGATGATGTTTTGCGTGGGTGATTATGGGATTTATTTCATCTAACAATCAGTAAGATGCACATTTATCTGTTGATTAAATTAATGGCATTTACAGGCAACTGAAACATCCCTTTACACATCAAATACCCCAATTTAATGGTTTTTTTTTTATTTGTTTTTATACAGCACCCTTACAAAACTAAAGGAAACTAAAGATCATTACAAAGTATGTCAGTATGCATGCATGTTGAAAAGGAAGAAAGGAAGCTAAAAGTGAAAGGGCGATAGTCTGGAGAGACCCAAAGCAATCATCTCAGCATCAGTAATGCTCTCTACATACATTTGTATATATTTGTCTCATATCCTCAAGTTGTGTGGAGGGGCTGGTGTGGCCACTCTGGGCTCTGGGAGGAGTGCCTGTGGATGCTCGTGGAATTATATTGTCATACGATTCCTTCTGTGGCTACAGCCGAAAACAATCCAAAACAGACATGACAGGTGAACACACAAATGAACAAAAACATTCGGTCTACAACACAGATATGTATATGAGGCTCTTTTGTAGACTGTAGAGAATTCATTGAATTTCTTTCTTGCATATGTTTGTTGTGAACAGTGCACACGAGACTTGGTGGTTGTATGCATATTCAAATCAGTAGTAAAATATGTATACTCACATTGACCACTCCTTTTGTGATGATGGCTAGTTCTGTTGGTTGGTAAACACAACTTCGGAGTTGGCCGTTATAGCCACTGTATGGGGACACAGGCTTATTACCTGAGAAAACAAATGTTAAAACAGAGAGGTTAGCTCTAACACCTTTGTGTGTGATAAATACACATACTTCAGTAGAAATGACAAATCTGCTATATGTGATAAATGTAAATAGATAATGTATTTCCCCCTAAATAATAATAGTAGTTACTTTTTTGCTACATGAAATAAAATGTGTTTATATATGTGTTTATTATTATAATTATATATATATATACATATATATACACACACACAATTTTTTTGTATATTTACATAGTTTTCATCAGCTATTCTCATTTTTCTTTGGTTTAACTTGATGTAGTAAAAACCTACATTGGAAACTGGAATTATTTTTAATAAAAACACAACAAAATTAATAAAATAGAAACAGATACCAAAATCCAAATATAATTAAATTAAATATAATTATATTCCTTGAAAATATTACTAAAAAGTTTCATGCTCATTAAATAATCCTGTTGTGTAAAAAATGCATTTTAAAAATGTTAATTGCAAAGTGCATGCAAAAATGTATAAATGTATACGCAAAAATTATTTGTTTTGACAATTAATATAAAAAATGTAATAAATAAATAAATACAAAAGTCTGGAGTAATGGCTTTTTTTTTTTTAAACTAACAATTTACAAGATGAATGTTTTTATTTTGTCTTTATTTTTGACTGTCTAATGTCTGTATTTTGGATCAAATAAAATAAATGCAGCCTTGTTGAGAATAAGACACCTCTTTTAAAAAAAGAAAGAAAAAAAAACATTTCTTACTGACCACAAAACTTTGATCTGTATGGTATGTTCTTTAACATTTTTATTTAATACATTTATTTGCTATAGAAAATTTCACATTTATTCTGGAGGACAATGGCAACAATAAAGCAATGTTATGTTTCCAAGAAACTAGATATGCGTCTTTCTTTTATCACGATCACTTAGCAAATATCTCACGTTATCTTAATCACGATATTACGTGCGTTCGGTGGTATATGACACAGTGAGGTTTGATAAGGCTGAAATGATGCAGTGGGGCAGAAATGTCCTCTCGCTCTGTGAAATACCTAACACTGATGATACTGTTGCCACACCTCAGTCTCCTTGGAGACATGCTAATGTAAACACACACTTCAGGGTCTCTACAGAGAGTCAGATAGGAGTAGCGTGTGCTCCTATTGACTCATGACAGGGTGGGAAAGGGCCTCCAGTTTGCTCTGGGTGTTCATTTACTAGTGAGATATGATTCCTGAACTTTCCAGCACTCCCATTTCAATACGAACAGAAGCATTCCTTTTACCCCATAGCTGCTATGCAAATATTGATGAAGATGAGGAAACGTTATATGTATGGTACGCTATTGATGGATGATTGAATAAATGTGACCGTAATGTAAGTTATTGGTTGAGCAAACACAGTTGGATATTGTTGATCTACAATAGAAAGGCTTGACCCATAGCTCTGTATGCGCAAATGCATGGAAACTCTGGGTGCAAGTTCATGGACATCAAAAGGCAAAAGATATTTGCATGTTTGGCTGCAGGAAACAAGCAGGTGCAAAGACAAAGAGAAAAAGAGACACAAACAGGGACAGACAGATAGTGAGAAGACAGGGAGGAAGAGAGGAGGCTGAACAGCGTGTTCAGTGCGGGACGATCAGATATTAGACTGAGTAGATTCAAACATCAGCATATCAAATTCAAGCGTGTTAGCAGCAGTTATCGGTGAAATCCAGCCGTTTCCAGCATGTTCTGCAGCTTTGTCCTCTCTCAAAGTCACACGCTCCCTCTCCTCTCAGTGTATGTTAACACGCACAGACATATTGGGTTTCCGTATTATAACGGGTGTGATCGGTTTAATTCAGAATTACTGCAAGGAGCTTTTGAAACAGCATAAATTAAAGGTGCGAGGTTACATGAATGTTTTAGATCCAAAAACATTAGTAATTAGAGTTAGGAATGTAGAATTCATTCTTTAAAACTGAATGATTTTCATGATGTTTGCCTGGGTCCATTTACAGTTCTGGAACATTTACACCCAGCAATAGAGCCTGCACAACAAGAAACATCTACCTATAAAAGCCTGATTTCAGACATTGTTTTACCTATTCTTCTCAGCTGTTAGTGGCTATAAGCGTAAACTGTTTGCTTTATTCAGTTTTCTCTTGCAGGTCAACTACAGTACTTCCTCCAGTGAAGAAATACTTGTTTATAACTGCTATTTGAATATTTATGCTGAAAATGAAAAGCTGCACAGATATATAAAGGTAATTTCAGGTTTGCATCTGTCATAGGGCAAATAGTGATCAGAATTATGAAGGAACAATAATCATTGTGTAAAGAATGATCAGAGATACACTACTGTTCAAAAGGTTTGGGGTCAGTAAGTTTTTTTAAGGGAATAATTTATACTTTTATTCAGAAAGTAAGCATTAAAAGGGATAGTTCGCCCAAAAATTTAAATTCATTAATTTTTCACCCCCCTTAAATACAAATTACGATAACTGTGATGAAATCTATGCACCTTTTTACCCTTTATAGACAGAAACGCAACTGACACGTTCAATGCCCAGAAAATTATGGCAGCTCACGACAGTGCCAAGACAACATGGCACTTGCATGAATGCAAATTTTTGCGCACAAAAATGTATGCTAGTAGCTTCATGAATTTAAGGTTAAACCACTGATGTCACATGGACTGATTTAACAGTGTCCTTGCTAACTTTCTGGGCCCTGAATGAAAGGGTGAGAAAGCTCTCAGATTCCATCAAAAATATCTTAATTTGTGCTTTGAAAATAAACAAAGGTCTTACAGGTTTGGAACAACATGAGGGTGACAGGATTTTCAACTATCCCTCACTCTGAGACATAAAGGTACTGCCACTGGGGAGGTACCTTTTCAAAAGGTACATGTTTGTACTTAAATGGTCCGTTTTGGGGCCTTAAAGGTACACATAAGTACTTGAAGTGTACATATTTGAACCTAATAGGTACAAAAATGTACCTTCTTAAAAGGTACCCCCTCAGTGACAGCTTTTTTACCTGTATTTCTAAGAGTGCTTTAAGATTAATCAAAAGTGACAGTAACATAAAAAAAAAAACTAATCCTGAAAAACAGTATCATCTGTTTCCACAACTATATAATGCGACACAAATGTTTTCAACATTTAATATAATAAATGTTTGTTAAGTACTGTCAACACAGTAATCATTTACACTTTAAAGTATATTTAAAAAGAAAACATTTTTTTCACATTTTAATAATATATTGCTATTTTACTGTATTTTTACTAAAATAAATGCAGGCTTTGAGAGCACTGTATTTTTATGGGTTTAAAAACACAACATTTTGCATAGGGTATATGCAAAGCCAATAACAGGAAGAAAAACTGTACAAATATATAATGTTTTACTTGTTAAAACCTGAATAAATGTATAAATTTACATCAAAAAAGCCTTATCAGACTGATACTCATAAAAACACACTTAAATTACCTGATAACGATATGAACACTGATATATTATGCATCCCTAATAAAAACTAGCTTGTAAACATAGATAACTTTAAAGCAACGATGATAAAGTAAAAACTCAAACACTTTTTTTTACCTGCATTGGGCTCGTCCATAGAGAAGGCCTTGTTCTCCATATATATGCTCTGTGCACTTTGCTCCTTGAGAATGTTCTCGTACCCTCTGCTGGGGTACAGATTTTCTTCAACAGCTTCATCTTCATCTTCCTCACTCAGGCTACACACCGCCGGCACCGTGTGGAGCAGCAGAAACACCCATGCGTTTGACACCAATGCTATAGCCAATGTGGGGTCATCCCATGTCGGCCCACCGTGCTTTGTGTTCCCATACACATACATGACAATCCACGCCACCCAGATGCCCACCGAAAGCAGTCCTGTGACCAGGATGAAGGCTCCATCTTTGCACCAGCGCTTGTGTTTACCTGCCAATATGGGCACAGATGCCACCACAACCGCCAATAGTAGATTTAGAACATAAATGAGCGCCATGACAAAATCCTGGTTTTTGATATTACAGGGAACAGCGGTAACAGAATCCAGAATCTCAGTGATGTTAGTTGGGTATCGTACAATAGTAATGATTAGCCATTCGGTGTTGATGACCACTTCTACCAGCCAGAGTCCTAGAGCCCCCAAGCACCAGACCCAACCTCTGGGTGCCGAGTTTCTCCTGGCCAGTATGTTCAACCTGACGGCTTGCATGAGAAGGCAAGAGAAACAGCCGGCGAACAGCACACCGAAAAGAAAGCGGCGTGACGCACAGGTAGCGAAGTTTTTTTCAATGATGAAGGCAAATGTGAGGGCGAACAGTCCAAACGTGAAGATGAGGAAGCCTGTGTGAAGCCCCAACGAACTGCGCCACTTCCTGTCAGTGATGAAGGGAAGGCTGGCTAGGAGCACGATCAGAAGAATCAGGGATGCCACCAAACCAGCAGCTGCAAATGCCTCAACTACAACACCCCAGACTGCCGTCAAGTCACAGAGGTTGAAATACAATGAGTCCACATTTTCTCCACAGCCTCTGGGGATCGAAGTCTGGGCAAGTGATCCAGGAAATATGCTTAGAGTGATGAAGAAGAGAAGACGGAAACGTTGGGATTTGGAGGTGAGGTGATCCATGTTTCTAAGAGAGAAAAGCAAGAATGTGCATGCAATTAGGAGTTACAAGATACTGAGTGATCTTAGCTCAAAATCCTTCCCTTACACACCTAGTGAGGGAGTGACAACATCAAGAGCTTGACAATATTAAATCCATTAAAATGTCACTAACAGGTTCATGCTTTACAAGGGTGGCCCACCCTGGCTCTTTAAAGGTGTGGACTGAGCACTTTGAGCTTGCAAAATTACTTTGGATATTACAATGATTATGAGAAGGATTGCATAACTTAAACGTAGTGCCTATTTACACTAAGTGCAAATAGCCTCTGCCAACAAGGCAGGCTCCGCCCACCAGTGTGTGATTGGCCTAGTCAACATTACAAAAGACGGCTAGCTATTGTTAGTTCCAGTGGCACAGATGGTAAAACATGTGTCATACTAATTTTTATGCCATCAGAGTAAGTGTAAGGAGGGCTTAATTGTCCCAATAAAGTGACATCTAATCATTTGAATTAAAATGTACACTCAATAACTTATTATTGCTCAAGTAATGTTTTCAGTAAAGCCAGTTTTGTGATTAGTAGTAAATCACCATCACCTGTTTTCAGATGGAGCGGCATCTAACACAGAGCCGTAGTTAGGCAATATCGGCTCTGTGTAGTAAATGCCACTCCATCTGAAAATAGGTGATGGTGATTTACTACTAATCAAGGAAGCAGTTTTACTGATGAGATGCGTATGATAATCAAATTCTATTAATTGCACAGACTTACATTACTGGATCCTGTTTTATAATGTACTACAATACTGAGGTGCAGATAATTCGCAATATTAGTGTTTTTACCCACTTTATACTTTTAAATGGTAGTGAATATAACCTATGGTATTTCATTGTTGCATTTAATATATAGATTTGTTTCAAATTCACTCACTCACTCACAGAAATATCAGTTTTTTAAGAATATTTCTACCCATCTAAAACAGAAAAAATTGGGGTTCATCTTACAGTAGACTCAACCTTACCGTTTAACTTTAACATGCTTAACATTTTTGTAAGATATCTTAATGTTCTCTTTAATTGTTACAGATTATTGTGAATATCTTGAATCATGTGTTGTGATGTGAAGAAACAGACTAATTTAAATCTCACAAACCCGTGTACTTAATTCTGCAGGTTCCTGGTTCATTTTAAATCAGACATATTTAATAGAATGAATCGTTTAATTAGGAATTCAGCTGAACTCTAAAATGATTCACTACCTGGATGGGTCTGATTCATCTACTGAGACCACACCTTAAGAGCAGACATTAATCATTAAGAGCTGAAATTTGGAGCTTATCCAGATTTGTCTGTTAATCATTAATAGGACTTTTAAAGATTATAGATTTTCTTAGTTCCACTTTCAAAACTTTGAAGAAAGTGAATCAGTGAAAAATATACAAAATGACAAATGGACCATAAGCTCTTCAAAACCTTGAAGTTTAATTTTACTTCTTTCATTTACTACTTTGTAAGAAAGCTACAGTGTAATAAAATGCCATTAACATTTTCTATTGTGTTGTGATGATTAACCACACTGAATGAAATTCCAATGAATTGCAAACACAATCTCATTACAAACTGGAAGTGAGACTGTTTCCGAGCGATGATTGTGTCTGTTTGATCACATTATACTGATTTCATTACTTAATCAATACTTTCCCTCAGTAATCTAAGCACGTTGGTGCTTTACTGAAGCTAGTTGCTTTCATATCCAACAGACAAAGACTACTTATAATACTACATAAACGTCTATTTGTTCAACTCTTGCAGTGGTAGAACTCTCTAAAAATCACAACTTTAACACAGGCATACAATGTAAAAGGTGGCTGAATTAATGAACACCATGCAGGGCCTTAAAAATTAACATAACATGAGCTCAAGGTCTGAGAGTTGTTCACCTGCATGGTTAAATCGCTCTCTAAGGTTCTAATGTTCTGGTTGTAGCCAAGCTCCAGGAGAGGATAACAGTTTTTAAGTGTTATGTTTCTTACATTCTACCCTGTTTACGATAATGTTAACAATACGTCATTTTATGAGACATTCAACAAAGCATTCTATTATTTCAAGTACGAAAATAAAATAAGGGGCGGGTTCTTCATTTCCATGCCTTTTAAGTCAATGGCTTGTGTGGTTTTCTTACATGGAAAAAGAGTTCCAGTGAAGAGTATTTCTATATGCATTCTTCGCTAACCTGATTTTGCCAAGTGCAAGATTGTGATTAACCAATCAGATTTGAAGAAACAGTTTACAGTTTTTGTGAAGTTTAGGCTTACAATCAGTGTTTGGTGCTTGTACATCAGTGTCAGTCATCTATCATTAAATATGATTTTAGGCATTACTCATGGGTAAGGGTAGGTTTATGTGTAGAGTTATGGTCAAGACTATATTTTTGCATTAAAATGTTGTCCCAGGGTCAATAAAGTATACCTATGGACACATAGTACTTGGCAAAATCAGCATGTGCATGCATTCCTTGTAGTTCTTTACTATGCATACTCTCGTACTTAATTTACATATGCGGTTTCTTTCTTTAAAAATATTAAATAAATAATACAGTTTTGCTAATAATAAAGAAATAGATGTAACATACAGTAGAGTTAGAATATTCAACACACATCCACCCAAATATATAGTGCTGCCTCTATATGAAGTGTAGTGATTAAATATATTAAATTTCCAGTAATCTCATGAAACATTTTTTGCGAGGTCTGAATATATTTTTGGTTGTTTGCGGGATTTTATCCACGTTATTTAACAAGCTCATAGTGACTTACAGCCGTTTAAGCCAATCACATTATTCAGTCCGTTACAAGGCACCAATCAAATCGCAGCACAGACATTCGTGTCTGAGACTGACTGGGCGTCTCACCTGAGCAGGTGAACAAAGATTCTCTTCGTTGCTTAAATATAACGGAACAGTTTGACAGCTGAAGATGAATTTGACTTAATTAATATTCATAGCAGCATTAACAAAACCGCAGTGTAACATTTGCAACAACCCCCCAAAACAAAACATGTTACTAAACTGAGCGGCGACTAAATAATGGTGCTATTTTTACCAACACATTCATAAACAAACCAGATAAATGCTCTTGTAATTGCATAAAACGGATTTAAAGCCCAAAAGCACATGCAATTAATATCAATAAGCCACAATAAAATAAAATAAAAGCCACAAACGTATTGTAAAAGTGCAAATCTGTTTACGAAATCACAGGCATGCACAAGAAACTGACAAAACAAACTCACCTTTTGCAGTCAGACGTAGATACTGTGGCGTTTCTCCGTCACTGTTTGGTATATGAGCACAATTTACCTGTTCCAGCAAGCGCAGGAAAATAAATGAGACATCGCGACGCCAAAATGTGCCGGAGAGATCTGAGGTGAGGTATTAAACCCTGAAGAAGAAAAAAAACAATGTTCCCTTTGTATTCCAGGCAAACAAACCTTCAAAAAGCTTCAAGGACAGTCGAGGGCAAACACTTGGCGAGTTTTGATAGCTTTGATAGCGCCAGTGATGTGACTCTCAGTTTCTCTCGCTTGCGCTCGCACGCGCGCACACGAGCTTGCACGTCCCTCGCTATCACTGTCGGGAGCGCGCGCCTGCTTTCACTACCTGAAAAACACAAAACACAAAAACAAACTGAGAAGGTAAAAGGGTACTATAGTAGCACCTTAGTGAGCTATTTATGCTGGATATTAAGTATTTTGGTCTGCTTTAGCGTTATCTGTACATCCACACAGCACATTACAAGAGCCATTACAAACTTTACTACTAGACTGTGGTAATTTGAGGCCTCAATGCTGTTGGCTTTGCCCAGCACCAGCCTACACAGGTAAAGCTGACAATGGCTTTGTTTCTTTTTCCGTGCTTACTTTTGGGTCTGAACAGAGATGGAAAACCAAAGAGAAAAGAGGCGAAACGAAGACACACGTTGAATCTTCTTCCTTTGCTTATATGCTGCCCTTTTAAAAAGTGCCAAAACTCTTGTTATATGCTCAAAACACATTACTTGTTTGTCGCTGTAATGTTACCTAAACCTAAATTGATATTTAAAAAATATTTATTTATGTTATCTATGTTTCTCATTTCTCTACAAGCAGAAAAGTAACAGGTTCAAGACCTAATCCTGTGGAAATTATATTTGTAAAAGTGTGTATACATCGCCACCTTGTGGCAAATCATATAAGCATTACCTATCCATCTCCACTGTTTTTACTGCCCACGAGGGGAGCACCACTTACAATTTCTACAGATGAATCTAGTTTGATATTTTCCCACATGCACTGTACAATTTTAGTTTTCTTCTGCAGTTCCCATGCTTTTTATTCAGCAGTTAATAACTTGGGTAAGATGTCTTGCTCAAGGTTGCTCTCCCTTTACAGCCTTACAGTGTATTTATTTATCTGAACACAGCTGAATATGCTGTATTATATATACACATCTTAATCTGTCTGGTTGTATTATATCCTATATAGAAGGCTTTGCCCATTTCTGTTCTGTGCTAGCAGACTCATTGTTTGTTTTCCTGTCTGGTGTGCTGTTGGAGTGTGAGGTGTGAATGTGCTCTGCTCAAAAAACAGGATACTGTAGTTATTGCACAGTGTGTTTTCTTTCCTTTTTGACAGCAAAAAGGAAAGGAAGAAAAAAAAGGTCAAAGAAACCTCAGCGTGTGTCACAACTTGAATTCTGAATGTTTCCATCACTGAAATGCAACAAAGCTTCATGTTTGAGTGCTTTTATTTTTTAAGGACTCCAGGCACATAGATAGTTCCTCATAGACATTTAACTTCCGATCAGTATGATCAAAATGCAAAAATAATTTAACAGCTGTCAGTGCACATATTCAAAAACACAACCGAAAGGAAAGCTTATGTGTCACAATGTAAACCATGAACAACAATGCAACCTTTAAGAGGAAGTATCATGCAAGTGCCACATGCCATTTTGTGGGGATTTCTGTTCTGCAGTTATCCTCTTACACCACATTAAACAGAATCATGTTTAGTGTGCAAGTTTAAGTCACATTTTACAAATGAAATATCACTTCATGGCAAAATAAAGTATTTCACATTACATAATTGATGAAACAGGTAGTCATTTCTAATCTGCCATACATCACCATTTGTTTTAATTTCATTCATTTATATGCCGTAGGTCATTTAAAAGCATTCAAGTCAACATGAAATCACTTTTTTCAACCCCATTTATTTTATTAATATATTCTTGGTCTTATTGTGCATGATTTAGTGCACGTTAATCAAAAGTAAAGTAAAAAAAAATGCTTCATCTTAGTGATCTGAGTAAGAACGCCATCTGTCATCCTTGCTTATGAGACATT
>JAUMHE010000061.1:14394071-14436398 GCA_032359235.1 Enteromius mattozi
AAGTAAAGTAAAAAAAAATGCTTCATCTTAGTGATCTGAGTAAGAACGCCATCTGTCATCCTTGCTTATGAGACATTAGTTAGAAAACATTGCTACTTTTAGATCCACACTAAACAGCCAAATTTTAACCTCTTGAAACTGACAGCAAACTCTGGCATAAAAATCCTACATTTCATAATCCAATCAATTCCCATTGGGGGGTAAAACAAATCAAGCAATAGTAGCAAAATATACACTATTTTTCAAAATGTATTGACATGTTTAACAAGCAAATACTCTTTTCACTTTCAACTAAATTTCATGTTTTAATTAATGTATTATTTGCCATTTTTTGTAATTATCAGTAAAATTTACTAGCAATTTCTGAGAGAAAATAATATGTAAATCCACCACCAAATTGTACAGGGTTATGAATGTCATTTCATGTTAACCTGAACAGATGCAGCAAAATGCATGCATAGCAAGGACAAAACAATCTTGTGCAGATGCACAAAGCTAAGCAAATCTAAAGCTGACCTCAAACAGAGCAGGTTATTTATTGCCTTAAATATTCAGACTCTTTTTTTGTGCTGTCAGCCGTCTGCTAGTATTAAGGCTTCAACGATAAATGTGCTTTCTTCTCAGGCATCTGTGTTTGTGATGCAGCGGGGGACTTTTTTCAAAGAGACAACATCTGATAACATCTGCTGGGCCAGAGAGAGAGAGATCAAGAAAGAATAAAGGAAAGAGACACAGGAGGCAACACTGAGCTCTGAGAAAGTGAACTAAAAGGACAAGCAAAGAGTTCATAATCAAAGCTCCAGATAATAAGTGAGTTAGTGTTTTTTCTTTTTTCAGACCAAAAGGTTAAAAATGCTTTTCACTAATTCACCCGAATAATTAAATCAAAGCTTTCAATGTGCCTTTTAGTCAAACGCATTAGTCATAAAAAGGTGATTAAACACGTTTAATTATCATTTGTACAGTCAAGGACTAATATAATTGAATCTTGCAGACTCTCTCCCATCAGATTTACTCAGAATAAACTTGACTGGGAAACAGGCTTTTAAAGTGAAAAAAAAACAAAACGTTTTATATACCTCATTTTTCATTGCGTTTAGATTGAGCTAAAGATCTAAATCGGTTCTCCTTAAGTACACGCTGGCAAATACTGCACGATATCTGATCAGATACTGATTACAGAGTAATATAACTGACCCCAGCACATCTCTGGTGAATTCTAGCAAATGGAAATTTTTGCTGTTGCTGCATGGGTGCACAAGGGCCAAGGCTGGCTTTGTTCAGCGGAGCCTGAGCCCCTCAGATGGGTCTGTTTGTACAGTGGTGTCTTCACTCGTTGTGTTCCCACGTCAAAGGCCCTTTTAAAGTCTCATCCAGTCGCCATGTACTGAAAATAAACAGCTAAGCTAGCGTCTGCAGTTTGCACACTGGGGTTAAAAAGGTCAACCATCTTGCTCTGCTTCACTGGATGGGCTCTGAAAGGCTTTAATTTAGTCATGCAACATAACCTACACTTACAAGAAAGGTCATTATGAACTTTTTGAAACTGTGTCTTAAAATATATTTGAATGGAAAATGATGTAGTGTTTAGTACATTAAGATGTCTTGAGTATTTCAGATTTCAGATGACTTCAAATCTACCAGTAAAAATATTTTATGAAATGATAGATCATAAATTAATGAGACAAGTCTGATAATGAAACACTATTGTACGTGTTTAAAGAACTTCATTAATCTTCAGTATGAGCAACATTTACAAAAACACTAAATACATGACACATTTTTACAATATCAAAATATAACAATTAAATGGAATAGTTCACTCAAAAAAAAACAAAAAACCTGTCATCATTTACTCATCCTTATGTTATTCCGAATCTGTATGAATTCCAATATACCAAAGGTAAAAAACTTAATGTGACATGACTATGATCATCATAGTCAAAACTTATGTAATATGTATCAGTGTCATATTTGAATGAACGCAAATTTAAAGAAATAAGGTTTTTTTCATATAATAAATTACATTTCAGCCTTTTCTCACACAAGCTATCTCTTGGCTTTTAAACAACTTACAAAATGCAACAGTTTTTTATTTTTATGCTGCTTTTTATGCTGTCACTGTGGTGCTTGATAGTATACACCACTATTTCATTATATAGAAAAGTATGTTCCACCAAACTGTGTTTCACTGAAGAAAGTAAGTCTTACAGGTTTGGACTGACACAAACGTATATAAATGATGATGGAATATTCATATTTCAACCTATTCCTTAAAAGGATAGCCATTATTGGAAAATGACAAGACGTAGTAGTACTCATCTGATGAGCCAAATATCTTTGTTTCATAAATACTGTATGTATTCTTATCCCAGCAGAGGACATGACAATAAATAACACAGATATGCAGATCAGTGCAAAAGAGAAGTAAGCTCTGCAATAAAATACAATCTTTTCTGGAATGGTTATGTCTTGATATCCATGTTGTCTGGCAAAACTTACTTGTCTTATCAGCAAGACAAAGTTAATATTATTGGGCTTTTGTTTAATGGCCGTAAACAGTGATCTCTCGGGTCACTAACCAGAGGTCAGATAAGACAGCATTGAGATTAACAGTACCTGTGGTGCACATTATAGCGTGAATGGATGCTAGACTGTTCATTATGAGGATAGTTTATTGTGTGGGAAACAAGTCAGTATTTTTTTCTTTTCTGTTGGGGACGCCAAAACATGCACAATTACACTGTGCTTACTTGGTGAAACTTCACTGCAGAAATCCAGTCAACTAATGCAATATGAGTCTGTGCAATTACGAGTTGTGCATGAAGGTGAAAAAGTGCCCCATAGAACTGACTCAAATTCATAAACAGAAAGCTGCTTAGTTTAAAAGTGAAGTCTGTGTGAACTGTGCTTCATACATCGCTACACTATTGACAATAAACAGTGCACCTTTTTTGCATGCTACATTTCGCATGTGATCGCACCTTTAACTTTTAAATCCATAAAAGCCACTAATTTGAATTCTTTTCAATTTTAAGAACAACACCATTCTTTTGTTGGGGCTTAAAAGGATAGTTTGCCCAAAAATGAAAATTCTGTCACAATTTACTGACATGAGGGGAGACAATGCAGGCAAAAACAGTTTTTTTGTGCACCTGTCAAGTTTGAGATTTTGGGGTTTTTGACTTTTCATAAAGTCTTTTTTCAGACTAGTGGAAAGAACCAAAAGACACTGTTAAGTGTCTTTTATAGCACTTTATCTATTTGTGTCAATAGATTTAAATTACAATATATATTTTTAAAGGCCATTTTCTCAAAATGAGTTTTTTTCTCCTACACTGAGCCATAAATATCCACTTCAGTAGCACTTATACACACCAAACTTTACATTTTTATTCCTGTATATCTGGAAGGTTTTAACAGAGGGATCTGTTCATATATAAATTGCTTGATTATATACATTTTAATCCCAAAACAATTGTGAAAATATAGTGTTTTAACACTAAATAAACCAAAAAATGTTTTTTTTCCACAAAGAACCATTAATTCAAAGGTTCATTAAATAATAATCTCATTTTATAATCTCATTTTATAAACCTTCCTTTGGCCACAAAGAACCTTTTGTGAAACAGAAAGGTTCTTCAGATGTTAAAGGTTCTTTTTGGAATCATTTAGACAAAAAAGGTTCTTCTAGGGCATCGCCATGCACCTTTTTTTTTTTTAATTGTACCCTATTGACTTTCACTGAATGGACAATAAGAAAAGTCATACAGGTTTAAAAAACAAGAGGGTGATTAAATGATAACAGAATTTCCATTTTTAAGTGAACTTTCCTACCTGGTCTCATGGCATAAATGTACATTGGTGCACTTATTAGCGAAACACGAAATACGTACCAAGAAGTACATATCACTGCAGTTTGCAAAAGAAATTAACACTAGAGGCAGTAAAACTCTGACTTTTTATTGCTTTTCACACACACAGTTTTGATTAATAAAGCATAATTTTTTCCCAATTACGTATCACGTTATGCTATTTTATTAATATGCTGGGATATTTGAAAACTGATGCTTTTAAACTTTAGCCTTACTCACATCCAGCTTATTATCTATGGGTTTTGTTCGGTAAAGAGATGTACTTGAGAAGCCAGGAACTCCGGTTCGAATCCTGTGTAACTACGGTTCGACAAAACAGTTACATTTTGTGTAAAAGAAAGTTAAAATGGCATGGTTGCATGAACAAATGCATTTTTATATCTATTTTGCATTATCAGGTAGATTTAGGGTTGGATTTCTCTTTGAAACTGCTGCAAAACGTACAGTAAGGTATGTAAAAACAGTGTTGCACAAAAAGTGCACAGAGGTACATATTTTTATGAGACCAGGTTGAACTTTCCCTTTAATCAGGACTATATCTTCATGTCTGTCCTTTTGAGAGAGAGAGGGGTGATCTCTCGCTGGGAGCGTTTGGAGCTGGAAATAGAAGAGGTGGAGGCATTGACAGCAGTACGCTGGTGATGTAGGGGGTGGCGTGGGTGCAAATGCGCCCCCCGGAACAACAGGACGTCCCTCACCGCCCCTCTAAAGGGTTTGCTGACAAAACAGTACAGAAAGAAATTCACAGCAGTGTTTAGCATGGCTAACATGTTGGCTAAGTCGTATGCTAGATGTACCCTCCAATTGTTGTGCACCGATGACACGTAGAGATGGTAGAGCACCACTCCAGTACGAGGCGCCCACAGGACAGCAAACACAGAAGTCACTGCTAGGAGCATCGCTGTGGTTTTACCCAGCTTGCTTGGCACTGCCAGCTGCTGCCCGCTCTCGTCTTGGCACATCTGCTGCCGCTGTCTCTTCCGGAGCCTCAGGATGATCAAAGAGTTTAGTACCAGGAAGATGCAGCACGGAAGGAAGTAAATAATAGTCACGTGGGTCCAAATCAAGGCACTATCCAAGCTGTTGGGTGCATGGCTGACCCTCCACATGTCTGACCACCAGAAGAACGGCACGCCAGACACCAGCGCCAATGTGAGCACTACTGCGATGATCCGCCGGGCCCGTGCCGGGTAACTGATCTGCCGGTGGAGTAGCGGGTGGCACAAAGCGACGTAGCGGTCCACAGTGAGGGGAACGGTAGCCCAGATAGATGCATGATTGGCAGAAAACTCCATCATACTGACCGACCTCAGCAGCAGCACAGGGACGTCTCGGTGAAACACAGCCGTTTCCAACAGGAAGCCCACAAAGATGATGAACAGCTGACTGAGGATGTCCGAACCGGTTAGAGCAAGGAGATACACGTACAAGGCCTTCTGAGTACGAACAGCCAGCCGGTAAAGAGCCACCAACGTCAGGATGTTCACTAGAGAACGGAGACAACCGGAATTAGAAGGGAAGATTGAGGTAGAGGAGGATGGACAAGGCATAAACAGTTAGGGAATGAGGCCAGAGAAGGGAGAAGTAAAGACGGAGATAGAAATCAAGGGCACGGAGGGAGTTGACACAGCAGGATTGATGGGAAGTAAAAGATTAGGGGTCATATTTACAGAACATGGCGGCCCACGGGAACCTTTGCCCTGATTTTCCACAAAGAAAAGATTAAACTCAAGTGAATTTGTGCTGTTTTTGCTGGTTGAAACAACAGCAGATAAGTGTATTTTAAGTGTTTTTAAAGAACAAAAAAAACTATTTATAGAAAAGACATGTCTCAAGACAGCAGAATGGACAAAACTATGGAGAATTTATCTCATCTCAATCCAATAAAATGAAAATATGCTTTCTTGTTGTTCACTTTCATGTTGTTCTGAATCCATGTGCTGTTATATTATTTTGTGCTTTATATCATACCACAGTAGTAAAGCCTTTAGATAGTTCCTCCGTAAATGCTAATTCTGTCATAATTTGCTCATGTTTACATTGTTCCAAACCTATATTTTTTATTTTCTTCTGTGGAACATGAAAGAAAATATTTTGAAAAATACTTTAGTATTTTATGTCCTTACAATGATATTTCAGAGCCTTTAGACTTTCATTGTGTGGACAAAAACATTTGAAATTTTCTTCAAAATGTCTGCTTTTGTGTTCTGCAGAAGTAAAAAGTCTTGCATAAAATAAGTTTACAAAGATATAAGTAAAAATGACAGAATGTTCAAGTTTGGGTGAACTATAGAGAGATCTTATTTTAGACAGCTAGTAACTGATTTATCTTTGACCTTGATCTAATTTATATAGCAGTTTATGGGGGGCTTTCAAATTAGTTTCTAATTAATTGTCATTTGTATTGATTGGTTTATTGATCTCCTTTCTTCCTCAAAGACATGTCAGTCTCTCTCAGGATCTATGTAAAATGTTTGTAGATACTTAATGATTTCTGGTTTGATGTGTGTCTCACAGGATGAATTTAACATTATCGTCCTCCATCAAAAGACTGTTTATTTTCGAATATTGTATGTGCCATGGTGAATTTTATTCCATTTTTCACCCCATTCCTTTATACTTCCCTAAATTAAATCCAAAATTACAAATTGATTGCTACCAAATTCTTAACTTAATATGCATTCTCAATTCAATTCTCAATGGTGCACGACCCTAATCTTAATTAACCCATGTTTATAGGTATTAAAATGCACGTCTCATACCTGGCACTCCAACACACAACAGAGTACTGTAGTAGACGACAGGGATGTAAGCCAGCACACACTCTGACCTCTCCCGAGTGCTGCTCTCATCCTCCTGCTGGCCGGCTGCTGTGCCATTGTGCCAGTCAATCATTGCCTCTTAGTAGCTCTTGTGAAAGGAAAGAGAACAGGAAGGAAACCTTTAAACTACAGTATCAGTATATGACCTAAAACCAACTGAAATCAATTAAATGAACCTTATTGTTTCACAGAATGAAGGAGAGAAGGTGTACTGCATCTCTGCATGGAATTTTACTGTGCTTTGGTGGTCTTTTACCAGGTCACTGTGTTAATGACAGAGACAGCTTGCCCTCATAGGTTAAAAACAGTCAATTAGGAACAGATGGAAGGAGTGCACAACACTCTCCCTCATTTACTTGTCTTATCTTTCCACTTTCTACCTTTTCTTCTGTGTTTAACTTTGATTACTCCCATAACTGCCCCCTCCTGAAAGGATGAGGTGATCAGCTCTGTGCCAAACATGTTTATTTGCTTTCAGACCCAGTGCAGAGAGCAGAAATTATTGCTTTGCTCTCTATATTTCCTTTTACCTCATGCCATCGTTGAGTTTTACGGACAACTCTGCTAATGTGCTTTTTGGTGCTTTGGTCAAACTGTGTGTTCATTGCAGTTGAACTACGGCATATTCATAATCCATTTATTCTTTCCTCCTGGCAAAAATACAATATGAGAGAGAGTTTATGTTGTGGAACATGATTGCCTGCTATGATCAGGCTGCTTCATCAACTGTCCTGCTTATGTGGGCAAATTCTCACTGTGGGTGAGAACTGGACAAGGCAGGAATAATTGGTCTTCTGTCACCTTATAATTACTTCATCTGTCTTTGCCTTACTGGGGATTTATATGGGGTCCATAGTGTCTTTGTCACTGCTTTATAGATTCATTTGGACCAAAGCAATTTCTGTACATTTGCCATTTGTGTGCATTCAAAATAAAGTTAATTTAGGAAAAACTGTACAGTATATTTTGTTTATGGCTAAATTGGGTGACTATGTTGTGGGAAAACATTTAATACCCACAGAAGTTATATCTAATGAGTTTAACCCATGAATTAATATATAAATGTCAATGAATTATGATTATAAAAAATGGTCTAATGAAACAAATACTTTTTTCTAGCAATAACATGAAATAAATATGAAATTTGAAATAAAATAATTAAAAATACATCTGTTGCAACGCATAAGAGGACTCTATATGGTTTGATATACATGCATATTATTATTATTATTATGCATATATTATATACAAATATAATTTTTAAATAGATTAAACAGCAGAGTTGAATGGTTGATATTAACAAATGCAGACGATGTTAAATTAGGGCAAAAATTAGGGGGGGAAAAGCTTTCACATTTCTGCATTAATAGTGATCCACAAATGTTTAAAAAAAGTTGATTTGTATCATCTCAATTCAAAAAGCATCTTATTATTTCCACTTCCAGAGGAGCATAATCCCATTATCACAGACAGTTACATCATTGCAATTAGACTTTTATGGCTCTTTGTTACTCTGTAGTTGTTTTGATACAGAAGCTGATAAATGACAAATCTTTAACTAAAGCTGAGTGTGTGCTAGGCTACAGAGGAGAGGTTTTCCCTGGAAGGCTTTAAGTACTTTACTACTAATGTTGTTTTCCCTTCTGAAAATATCTCTACAAATAAATCATCGCTCATTTAAGAGATTCACAATGAATGAGGAGTAGCGTGTGTGTGTTTATATGGGTCTGATTGTGTTTATATGACATGCTGATTGCTCTGTGAAAATCTGGCTCTATTTAGTTTAAAAGGTTGGGTTCGCTGGTAGTATACTCTATTCATTATTCAAAGCGTGAAAGCATATATCTAAGGAAAGATTAATTGTGTTAACTGGGTAGTTGTTGAATAATCAGAATAATTATGATTATGATTACAATGCTGTTCAAATGCCTCTCTTCTCAATATGAAGGAACTGATGATTTTGCATTCAAGAATGTGACCAATATTCATATCACACATTATAAATGTGAAACAACATTTTCTCACGAGGTTTAGATTTTATGGAGAGGAAACTTGTTCTTGTGCATTAGACATGCCTGTTAGTGAAAGACTTTAATATAGCCACATTTCCTTGGGGAAATCTTTGGATATTATCCTATTTCTCATTGCCAATTTTTATTTATTTTCCAAAGTACAATTTTATAGGCTGTGCGATATAACTAGAAATATATATCTCAATATATTTTAGCTCTGTAGCGATATATATTGTATATTTCAGTACGTATGTTTTTGTTTTCAGTCACAGGAACCAGAATTTTAACCAAACAGCCATTAAAACATTATTTCTCACTTATGACTTAATATGATCCTAATATGGATGGTATTGATATCATCCTTGAGCTCAGAACTATTGTCTCAGGTGAAGCCAAGCGATGTAAGAAGTAAAATATAGCATTTTTCCACATTTTGTTACTAAATTGACAAAAGGAAAAATTATATTTAATATTTTCCATTAAAATTCAACAATATCACAATAAATCAAACCTTTGATCTTAACTCCTTTAGGTTTAATATACAACAATATAAAAAATAAATAAATGAATAATAATTTAAAAAAATACACAGAGACATGAACTTTTAAGTGATGATGCAAATAAATCGTTCAGTCAGAGATTTGAATGGATCAGTTTAAATAATTTTATTTTAAATTATTTTAAATTTTTGTTTTAAATGATTTACAGAAATGAAGGGCTTTTGCTAGCTTAAATCAGACACTAAAATATCTCTGTCTAAAGTTCACAGGATCGCGAAAATTTAATGGCCAAATAAAACAATTATTATAATCATTGTGATATTCACAATTTAAGTCTCAAAGCAAAAGTCTTAACTGGCTTTGCATTGTTTCCTCATATGCAACAAGAGCTTAATTCCATAACCAGAGATTTCCAAAGTTCCCATCCAGAGGCTACCGTCTAGAATTAGGGTCTCAAAAGATTCATATGAAATAACTCGTACAAGCTGTTTAAGCTGAAAGCATGACATTGCAGCTTATAGTACAGCCTGAACTATGTGAATGCCAAAAAGCAGTGTTTTCCATTACTACACCAGTTCACATTGCCTCTGGGCAACTATGCAAGCATCTATATCTGTTCAAGCAGCAGACATTAATGAAAAAAGCTGTTTTCTCCAGATAATGAACTGTGGCTCTATCTACACAGTCTCAAGGGTAAACACCTAATTTTGTACCAGTATAAATGGCAACTTTTTTCACTCTGGGATATACAGGGAGTCAATGTGTAAGGTTTCAGATCTCTCTCCATGGACTTTTTGGTCTAATGAACACGCTCAATTATTCATATTCGGCCAGTACACCTGAGACAATAGTTATGAGCTCAAGGACGACGGTATAGCAATGCTATCCATATCAGCACATGCATGCAGGGAAAAGAGTGTAAGTTTCATTGTTTTCTAAAAATGAAGAGAGAAGATGAGAGGGACACAGAAACAGAGGTCTTGAAACTCATAGTCTCTCGATTATATAAGACGCTCGCAAACAATGCCACACATTTTTAAAGCGATCTTTATGACTTCCAGAGCTGACCTCTGGATATCCTGTAGTTCTTGGAGAAAATATTAAGATGACAAAACACAGAGGACTCTACACGTCAAATAACTGATTTATGTAAATAAAAGTGGAGAGTACACATTGTACCAATACAAATATAAATATTTTATTTTATTTATTTATTTGTAAGCATTTGGATGTTTTGGATGATTTTATTCTACATTTTAAATGTATATAAAAGCATTTTTTTAAATGTATAATTTAAACTAATAAATAAAATGTAAAAGTATTATATATCAAAATGTAGACAATTTTTATATATTTTTAAAGACATTTAATAAAAAAATATATTTAAAAAAGATTATATCACAGTCTCAAGGGTTTTATGACGTAAATTATACATTTATATATACATTTAATATAAAATATCTACTACATAACAATATAAAGAAATCTAAAAAAAAGAAAGTGCTGCACCTGCATTTACACTATTTAATACAGCAAAAACATAGTAACAAAAGCTGTAACTGCAGCTGATGCTAATTTTTTTAATTCACTTAACACTCTCTTAAATATCAATGAAGTGATCCATCAGATAAAGACTGATAGCTCATGGACAAAGAGGTTTTCTTACCCTCACAAATCGCTGCAGGTCCCCATCCATGGACTCTGGAGCAGGAGTCCTAACCGCCGATGCCCAGCCAGGCAGCCCTTGAGGAGGACAGGGAGGGAGGACAGGGGTCTTTGAATAACAGACACATCACTGCAATCACAGAGCGAGTTCGGGAGGAGGTTATGGAAGGAGCTAGAGAGAGACAGAGAGAGAGAGAGAGAGAGAGAGGGAGAGAGGGAGAGAGGGAGAGAGGGAGAGAGGGAGGGAGGGAGGGGTTAAGCAGGACTGATTTCTATAGAGAGGATTTTGGTAAACGGGTGAAGCATTGAGAATGAAAGTGAGTTAGATATAGAGGTCTGTCGCAGACACATGAGGGGAAGGGTATATAGTTTCACACAGCGATGCCTTCAGACCCATGGGAGCTCTTATCGGTTGTGTGCTCTTCTTAGGGCCCTTTATAGGATTCCTCTGGCTGTGATGTGAATAGCTTAAACCTAAGAATAGCTTCTGTGGTCCTTTCTGAGCTGTGAGGTTTGTGTATTTAGTAATGAAAATGCAAATGGTTCTTGTCTGTGCAAAATTCACCGCCATGCTATATAGGGTCATGCTGGGGTCTTCAGGTTGGTTGCCAGGGTATTGTGGTTGCTAAGGTGTTCTGAGTGGTCTTTAGCACCTTTTTATGCAGTTGCTAGGTGGTTGCTGGATGGTTGCTTGCAGGGGAAAGAAAAATGAGTCCCATATTCTGGTTATATGTAAATAATTCTAAAAGGCAAGTTTATGGGATTTTGTATACCAATCAATTGATGATGCACCAGAAATATTTCAAATTTAGTTTCAGTAATTCTAGTACTTTAACTTCAATTTTTATCTTTGTCTTTTCGTTTATGCTTTTCTGTCTATTTGTATTTTATTTCTGATCAATTTCAATTAACAAAATATAAGTTTTGAACAAAATCAACAGCACTGCTCAAAAAGTCACACAATTTGAAGTATTATTTTTTTTTTTTACATTGTAGAACCATCACATTTCTGCAAATTCTTAGGCATAACAAACAAATTAATATCAAATTATGGTATTACCATCTGATACCATCACTGCTCAATACCTTTACAGTACATTTTGTACAAAAATGTGCTATAGGGTCCAAGATGTACAATTTTTTAGCCAAATAAATAAAGGTATTCTAGAAGAATTAGCTTCCCTCAACAGCCAAAAACATCACGTCTCCAGATGGATGGAACAAAAAGTACATGTACACCACCATCTGGACACAGAAGGAGAGAAAGGATGGAGGATGGAAATCTGGATGCATGCATACTCTCTCTCTTTCTAATGAATGCTCATCACTGAGTGTTCGTTTTGATGCTCAGTCTCTGAACTGGCCTTGTTCTGCAGCAGAGGACTGACCAGGCAGAAAATGAGCTGTGCAAACTCTGACATTAGTCTTGGTTCCAGCAGTATAGGCATACTAATGCTATGGTGTGACAAGAGGAAACAGAATTTGCTTTAAATGTCTATATTGATCAATACAGTTAGTGTAAATCACCACTGTCTGTCTTACTGACTTTCCCAGATAACATGCAAAAAAAAGTCATCTTTTGTAGAAAAGTATGGAAAACAAATTAAAATGATTGTTCAACCAAAATTTCTCCACTTGTTCCAAACCTGCATGAGTTTCTTTCTTCTGTTAAACACACAAAAAATATATTTTAAAGAATTTTGATAACCAAACCGTCAATGGCTACCATCAACGTTTTGGTTATCAACAGCTTTCAAAATATTTATTTTATGCATAACAGAAGAAAGAACCTCAAGCAGGTTTGGAACAAATCAAGAGTGAGTGAATGATGATATAATTTTCAGTTTTGGATGAACTGTACCTATAATGCATGTGTTAAACAACCATTTCTTTGCTATGTATGCTATATATATATATATATATATATAAGATAAAATAAAATAAAATATTTTAAAATTATATAAAATATGCACTAAAATGCCCATATTTTTCTCACTGACACTGAATATTCTGTAATAAAAGAGCAATTCATGTATTTCGAACTACAGTCTAATGTTGTCACACTATATATCATAACATTTTTTTGGATGGCAGGGGCACCAATAAAACATTTCTCTTAAAAGAAAGTCTTGCAACTTTGTTTGGAATCTGTGTTTTCATAATGTTAAAGTGAGGGTCAAACTCAGCAGAAGAAAATGTTGACTTAATATTTCCAGTGATCCCGAACAGATTAATTATCCCATATATTCTTGTACGATGACACTTGAACATGTTAGATCTGAAACATGGCAGAATTATAGTTTTATAAACATCTCACATTATCAGCTTTGCTATGGACTCATAGTTTGCATTCCCACTGTCAGTCAGTTTCTTCACTCTACTCAACATGACCACTAACAAGTTCAGTTTATTTAATTTGATTTACAAAGCATCTGAGTATGAAGTATGGTTGCACTTAGTGTATGGTGCAATGGAAGTCAGCAGCTCCGAGTTAAAAAGAAGCTTATACTGTACTTCATAAAACCCTCTCATGTTTTAATTGTTTTTATCGATTGTCCTAAAAGAGCAGATGCTCACACAGCTGGAGGAAGTGTAGTCTCTGTTCATTTGACCTACAATAATCTCAACTTCTATAGCATATAGTGTAGGAGTGCAGTACTATCTTACACAGGCCTATAAATCCTGTCATTTAATTTTTTTCACCAATGAAAGTATGTTGTTCCACTTTACAGAAAAGCCATTAAATATGCTGTGATGCAAAAAGTGGTTCACTTTGCTTTTATCTACTCTTTGTAGAGTAAAGAAGAAAAATTGCCAACATAAACTCACAGTTCAAGCACTTAAAGTGAAGGGTCCTTTTGTTCCATCTAAACACATTAATTCATAATTTGATTGCTGTGAATGGGGATCACGGAGCCTAACATTATTAATGTGAATTTAATTACCTGTAATTTCTGAGGCATGTGGGGGAGATGAAGGGAGAGAAATAAGATAAAAGGAAAAACAGATGAATAAGTGACAACTAAAGTAGTGATGAATGCAGAGAGATACATACAGAGGCCATTTTTGCGATGAATTCTGTACTGTTAATGTTTCTTTGTCTCTAGGACAACAGAAAATAAGTTTAACAATGCAGATGTAGCCTATATGTGTGTATTTGGTTTGCAGCAATACTGCCCTCTAGCGACAATATCCATTAAATTTTAGTACAATGCATGATTGGTTGGTTGAAAACATGAATGACAACATAATGTTAAACATATAATCAACTAATTAGGGAAAATTAAAAATCAAACTAGTTTATTCATGACCCACAATACAAACAACACAATATACAGCTAAAAGGCAGTATTAAGGTGCCAAGTGGGTCAAATATGGAGTCCTATTATGAGAGAGCGAGAAAAATCGAATTAGGTTTGCTGGGTCACTTTATCACTGATTTTTTTTATCACTCTCATCAGTCAATATTCCTGCAGGCTATCCAGACTGGCTTTCTCTTCACTGAGTAGTATAAACACTGGAGTTTGTGTTATTAGTACAAAAATAACAAACAAAAAGCTCTGTGGCCATATTTAAATTACGTATATAAAGTCAGCATATAGTGTGCACTGTAAAAAAAAAAATAAAAATAGTATGTAAGTAAAAGTACCTTGAGTATGTAAAACTAGTCTTTCTAGTCTTTCTCTAAAAATGTGTAACTCAGCGTGTTATGTCTTGCTGTTTCTGTGTAATTATTGCTAGCGATTTGAAAGTTGTTTGAATCTGATAATAATATGGCCTGTATACTTGACTGTTGTTCTTTCACCTGAATATGAAAGCTGGCTGCTTTATTACACTGTCTATGAGTCACTGTATCACTCATAGTTACTGTTCTAACACTCTACAATAATATTGACCGTTCCTAGGACAGGTCACCAATGAAACAATACAAACATAATAAGGCATTATGTATAATCAGCTGGTTATTATCCGCTGGCTGTACATTACCTTGCATTATGTGGTTTTTGGTGTACCAAAAAAATAATTGGCCCATCAGATGTGAGATGTTTGTGTCACAGTTTCAAAGGGCCAAAAAGTTCCAAATAAAAGAATAAACACAGGGTAAGCCAAGGCAATGTAATACATAAACAACAACCGACAATGAACTGAGGCTGACTATACACTGATAATGAACTAAAGGCTACAGGTGATGATCAAATGAATTGTCGTTTTGAGAGTGGGAAACTAGGACAAAGGCTGATGATACACTGAGCAAATTTTTGAGCAATGTTGGAAGGCAACTTTACGAAATGTTGCCTTCAATGGGAAACTAGATGAACAAATGACTGACAGTTCCTTACAGTTTGCAATGTTTTAAAAAAAGAAATTGATTCCTTTATTTAGCAAAGATTAAATCAATTGATTAAAGATGACAATAATAACATTTACAGTATGATAGTTACAAAAAAATCTGTTTCAAATAAACGCAGCTATTTATCTAAGAATTCCTGAAAAAAAGAAAGAAAAAAAAAGTTTATTATAGTTTCAACAAAATACTTAGCAGCACAACTTTTTTCAACACTGGTAATAATTACTATTTTATTGGATGCAACCTTTTTATATTCACCCTGAATGTAGCCTTAAGAGGAATCCATTAATCTCTATCAGTCTACATCAGGGTCACAATCGGCCTGATAGTAGCTTTAGGGTTTCTCCTAAGTAAATGATTTACTCAAATTTTACACGGAAGTTGGTCTCACACACGCACAGCACACACACACACACACACACACACACACTCGTACACTTACACAAACACACGCGTATCTGTTCTCCCTCTGTCGCCTTGTCACACAGCCAAGGTTCAGGCTCTCTCAGCACATTTCCAGTGCTCCTTTGACTGGCAGTAAACAAGTGACATAACCTCCAACTAGAGGACTCTGCAGCAGGGGTGGATGTCCTTACATACAGAGAGAAATAGACTCCAATCCTTCTTTGATCCTGAGTGTGGACAGCATGTAATAGGAGCCACATGTTCAGTCTGGCTGAGTAACTGGCTCAGTGCTAAACAGAAATGTACAGGGGTCTCAAATACTTCTGGGTGTCATGTTTAGGTAGTCCTATTACTACTTCTTGTACTTTAAACAAACTCATAATCCGAATTACATTTTTTTTAGGCAGGCATGAATGACATCTAAAATTGAGAAGGTCATTGTGCTGTTAAAGTTATGCAATTTTAAAGTGATAGTTTACCAAAAATGACAAATTCTCTTCTTCATTACTTTTATGTCTTTCCAAACTTTTGTTAGTTTGTGCATATGCAGAATACGACAGAAGATATTAAAAAAATGCGTTGTTTTTTGCCTATATGATGAACGTCTTTTATTGTACTGAAAATAATTTTTCAAAATATGGCTTTTTGTGTTCTGCGAGAGGAAAGAAATGCATACGGGAATGACATAAGTGTGGGTAAATGATGATGGAATTCTCATTTTGGAGGAAACTGTCCCTTTTTTACTTAATTTTTTTCATTAATGGACAATACAACAGAGAGATCTATCATTTATGAACTTTACTAGCAATTTAGCAGAGCGAAAACTTTCTACGGCAACAAACAACAGTGAATATAGTGCTAAAAACATTTACACTCAAACACATAAAGCAATGATTTGCAAATTCTTAATCAGCTTTGAGTTGTTCCAATATTTACAGTGTATTGTCTGCACCTAAATATCCCTGTTTATTTGTCAGCAAAATTATGTGTTTTTTTTTTCTTTTCTTTTTTTTTTTGGTTAACGAATAAGCTCAGGGATTGGTTCTTGAGATTGACAGTTGGGTGACACCAAAATCAAAAGTGCATTCCATGGCCATTTTTCACTGTTTTCTCTAGTCATGAGGGCACAAAATTCAGTGTAAAGATGCAATGCTAGATAAAAGCCAGACTAAATTAGTGGTTAGCATTCACTAGATTGGTTAGATTGGTTAGCATTCACTAGAGCAGTTCGCAATGCACTTTCAGAGTTTCTCTGAAACCCTCCACCTCTATAGATCTGCTACGGATATGTTATTTGTTCAGTAGCAATATGTCTTAAATACTCACAACACCATATCAGTGTATGTATTGGCAGTAGCAACTTCCTCTACTTGCTTTGCTGCAGCAGCGTAGAAAATGTATTGCGCCAAGACCAAATACTTTCAATTTTCATATACATTACCATGCTAAAATCTTCAGAGAATAGTCATTATAGAAATACATTCATGCCACCTCTGGGCAGCATTATACAGTCTGTGTAAAGATGCCTAAATGTCATTTCAGAAGCACTTCTGTGTCATCTTTGCTGTCTTTCCTCTGCATCTTTGCTAAATTTGGCTATGCAACACCAATAAAAAAAGTGTTTCTACAGTGACAGCCAAGTTTTATTAAAATCCCATCTTGCCAGCCATGAATCACAAACACCAAAAAGCAAACACATTGCAACTCTCTGATAACCTTTTGTTTCTTCAATAAAGTGTAAAAATACTTGCTATTCTAAGAAAAGCACATATTAATTTATGCATGCAGATACATTTGCATAAACACACCTGCCATTCTCCATAGCAGTTATAATTTGTGATTAGAATTCCACGCTCGCGCTGCCCGAACAGCTGAGGCCTCCTCTGGATCTATGTCATACAACATTAAAAAAGAGAAAAATCAAAATCAAAGCCGTTGTCATGGCAACTGCCATTCCTGCCCACCAAAACGAACTCCCCACCCCCCACAGGTTCCACTGATCGATAGGATATTGTGAGGGTGGAACTAACCCAAAACAACCAGTAACCTACATACTAGTTATGCGCCATAGCCTATATGCCACATAAAGAGAAAGGGGCCGACAGACCATCCATCATCCACTGAAGAGGAGGAGGAGGAGGAAACAGAAGAAAGACAATTAAACTAAGGAAGAGTAGAGGGTTGAAAAGAAAGAAAAGAGACGAAAATATAGAGTACAGACAGAGAAGAGGAAGGTCAAATCTACTATCGGACAATAAAAGATGGCTTATTTGTTGGGGAATGGGCTGCCTGCCCACATTTACCTGCTGTTCTTGCTGTTGGTCACCGGGTCACATGTGCAACCTGGAGGTAAGATAACTTTCTTCTAGATGATAGATGCTTTGTTTGGACATCATGTCAGAAGTACTGGTTTTGATGTCCAGAACTCTGGGTTTCATCTGATGGAACGTTGGATGTTAAGAAATCAGTAGATTTTAACATTTCAGTTGAACTTTAATTCGTCAAGGTTTTTTCTTTGCAGAAAGCATGTTTTAGAATGAAAAAAAGATAATGACATACCTAATAGTGCCCAGTGTTTTAGAATGAAAAGAAAAGACATTGACATCACTAATAACGTCTGACTTTAAAAGACAATTATATTGTTTTAATTTGATGACAAAAATGTATCATCAGCCTTTCCTTTTATTTCATTATTATGTTGTATTCATTATTGGGTCTGTTTTATGATTCATAACGGCTTGCACTTTGTGTGGTAACAAGTAATAGGAAACCAGGGCGCTATAAGTGGTTTGTTCACACACACACACACACACACACCAACGCAAACAAAAGCACACACACATTTCCCAGAACTCTGCAATGACACCTACAACAGAGGTTAGATGATAATGAGGGTGCAGATGCACTTGCCCATAACAAAAACACATCCTGCTTAAAAATATTTGTTACTCTCTGGGCAAACAGGAGGGTTAGGACAGTTCTACTATATGTGTCATTTTAACAATGAAAAAGAGGAAACACTGAAAATTAACACAAAATATGTAAAAGTTTTGAAATATAAGGAGGAGCGTCAAGATATGATTCAGAATCCATCAGAAAGAAGTAAACTTTCTGAAAATTTACTTCTGAAATATCTGAAGAAGACAAAAATGACATAAAACGTGATTGTATGTACATCTTATATACAGTACTGTTAAAAAGTTTGGGGTCATTCAATTTGTAATACCTTTATTTAGCAAGAATGCATTAAATTGATTCAAAGTTTATTACAGAAGATTTTTATTTTATATAAATGCTAAATGATTTTATTAATCAAATAATACTGACAAAAAGGTTTCATGATTTCCACATTTTTCAACATTGATAATTTCTTGAGCAGCAAACTTATTATAATGATTTTTGAAGGATCATGTGACACTGAAGACTGGAGCAATGATGCAGAAAAATGTTATCACAGGAATAAATTAGATTTTAAAATATCTTCAAATCGACTTAATTTTAAGCTGTAATAATATTTAACAAAATGACTGTTTCTACAGTATTGTCTATCAAATAAATGCAGCCCTGTTAAGCATCGTAAAAAAAACCATACCAACCCAAGATTTTGAAGTGTAGTTTGTAGATATATATATATGATAATGTGGATTAAAATGATGTAGTCATTTCATGGATTTTGATCATCCAGGCTATATACTGATCTATAAAATACATATGGAACAAGGTCAACATACAAGCCATTAATGCCTAGTCAATACCAGTCAGGTTATGAGGCCTGCTGCATTGTTGTCAAATGAGTTTCGATGCTGGGCCATTTTTACATACTTATTTTTCAACAAGTCCTTTATGACACTTCATTATATAATTAATAAAATTACCCCCCCATTGTTTGAGAAATCCATCTGTTTCTTGAAGCAAGTTCCAGGCAGAGACAGGCCTTCAGCTGCACTTTCTATTCAACAATCTAGATGACTAGTCACCGGAAACTAATTAATTACACTTCCTTCCCCTCACTCTGCAGGTTTGAGGGCAGAAGGACTGGCTGAAGGCACCACAGAAGTGATCAGTCACTCACTGGGGCTGGTGGCACGGCTGGAGGGCCTTCTGGTGCTGGGGAATAACAGTGACATTTCCCTACGTGTGGAAACAGTGGATGCGGATGAGGTCAAGGTTATCCAAGCCCACACGCTAGTGCTTTCAATGCAGAGCCGAGTGTTTGAGGAGATGCTGAGGAACCGCAATAGTAGCATGCTAGTGCTGCGAGAAACAGCAGAATGCACTGCCGTGTTTGAGAAATTCATCAGGTGAGAATCACTGCATTCTGGAAAATTTGTTTATTTTTTAAAAATGTATAAAGTTTTTTAAACATAAATTTTATTAATTTAATTTTTAGTTTTATATATATATATGTGTGCGTGTAAAAATATATGTAAAATATATTTTATGCTATTTTAAAGTAGAACATAAAAGGAGTATTTACCTTTTAAAATTTGTATTTTGGTGGAAAAAATAAAATATTTTTATTTAGGTCTAAATTGGAACTAGTTTACCACAGCACCATAAAACATACATTTTTTGGAAAAAACCTGCAGTGCTGTATCATCCCCACATGTTAGCGTAAAACATGTTGGGACATGAGCAATTATGAGAACATTCCCATCCCACACACGTCCGAGACTCTCTCTAATGGCCAACGCTGGAACTGCAACCTTCCTGCTGTCAGCAGCTCAGGCCCAAAAGGAGATAACATCTATAAAACGAAACGGCGATATTTAAAAATGAAGTCTCTGCTCTAATGTAAGGCAGCTTTATAATAAGGACCGAGCAGGGTGACGTTACGATAGTGATGTGGAGCTAGCGTGAGAAGATGTTTTGGTTACAAGAGCACATGCCGCCTACTCATGTATTTTGAATTAAGTTTTTTGTTTGGGGTTTTATTTCCTTTATAGCGATTACAGAGGATAAGACGACAAAGATATAATCAGAAGTTTTTTTAAAAAGGAAAACAAGGGAAACAAGGCAGTGACAGCATTAAATTACAAGGGTAAACAACACAACAAGATGCATTATTATAAAAAGACATTTATATTCTCATACAAATAAAATGCATATTATTTTATCAGGTAATAATAGAGTTTTGGCTTATTGGATGCCATATCTGAGACATTCTGTTAAATGAACATTATAAAGTTAGCTGACAACATTGTGGTGATTGTTTTTGCTGTATTTTGGAAGTAGTTTTGAGAAATTTTCTAAATGTGGCATGTTCTATACATACCAGGAATTAAATATGCATGATAATTAAAAAAGAATGTAATTACTTATCTCTACGTTGAATTTGTCTTCCTGTCAGTCTGATTTAAATTCCAATATATCTTGCTGTTGGGTGTGTCTAATTCAATTCAAATTTCAGCAGCTCATGAACTGAATGATTGACAAAATTTCCTGCTAGTTACCCTGGTATGTATTTAATAAATATAAATGTATTAAATATTTTGCTGTTAATATCTCATTTTGTTTTCAAAATTTTTAAAATCCGGCCAAAACAATACAGCCAAATTGTGGTGTTCACCACATTTTTGACAGCTAACCTTAGAAAAATAAAGTTAATTTAATATTAAATTGATAGTCTTCTATGAATATGTTATTTGGTGATCCATGAAGGAATGGAAATTAATACAAATAGGCTTAAGTCTTACAAATACAGCCAAAAACAAATAATACAATCACCACAATGTTTTTATCTAACTTACTAAAATAAGTAAAAAAACAACAACATAAAAATTAAAATAAGTTAAAAATAATAAAGTTAATTAATTTAGTAATTATTTTAAATAAAGTTAATTTATTCATTCTTAATTTCTTGAATATTCTGAAAAATAAATGTCTCCTTTTGTGTTTAATGAAGGAAAGGAAAGTGAATGTTCTCCACAATGGAGTCAGCTAATTTGATAAAAACAGTTATTTATTAAATATTAAATAAAATTAAGGTTTAAAAATGATTAATATAATATATATATAATACTACTACTATATTAATTGCACATGAATACAATAATATTTAAATAATAGGCCTAATAGAATAAAATGCAATTAAAATCACAGTTAGGATGCAGTTAGGTTTATTGTTTGCTACCTTTAAACACAGGCAATGCACTTTTGTGTAAGATAGTTAATGAACTCTTTGTCTTCTGTTCTGCAGATATCTGTATTGCGGTGAACTCACATTGCAGTTAGACCAGGCCACACCACTGCACAGACTAGCCACCAAGTATGGCATCTCCAGCCTCCAGCAAGGACTAACCCAGTACATGAGCCAGAACCTGGCCAGCGATTCTCTGGGCGGTCACGTGGTGGGCTGGTACCATTATGCCGTTTCGGTTGGCGACACGTCGCTGAAAGACAACTGCCTTCAGTTTTTATCGTGGAATCTGTCATCGGTGCTTCAGAGTGCAGAGTGGCCTTCGGTTAATGTCGACTTGCTAATGACCCTCCTGCAGCGCTCTGATTTAGTATTGAAGAACGAGCTGGAATTGTTTGAGGCACTCGAAATCTGGCTCACCCGGAATGACCCGGACACCCTGACCGCAGAGAACGCCCTTCGACTGGTGCGCTATGCCATGATCCCTCCACGCGAACTTTTCCGCCTCCAGCGACAGTCTGCAATCATGACGCGCTACCATGAGTCAGTGCGCGATCTTCTCTACATGTCGTACCAGTTCCATTCAGCTTCTCCGCTTCAGCTAGCCAAGTTCTTCGACGTGAACTGCAGCCTCTTCGTGCCCCGCAACTATCTCTCATCCATGTGGGGTTCTCAGTGGGTCATAAGCAACCCGGCACGGGACGACCGCAGCACTAGTTTCCAGACCCAGTTAGGTCCGAGCGGATTTGACTCCAGTAAGCGGGTGACATGGAACGCCCTGTTCTCGCCCCGCTGGCTCCCTCTCAGCATGCGGCCCATGTACACCGAGCAAGGTGCCATGCAGCCGCCGAGGCCCGATGGAGGAAACGGCATAGCCCGGCCTCGTATCATCATCACACCTGCTACTTCCAGTGCAGAGTTCGCAGGTGTCAGCTTCCAAAAGACTGTGCTCATCTTGACAAAGCAGAGGAACAAGCTTGTGGTGCGGCATATCTTCGGTTTCCACCAAAGCACAGAGGAAGTGGGGGATTTTCTGCTTGGCGAGGACCTGCAGTATCGCACATCTGAGTACCTGGTGGACGGATCGCTGTACTTGCACATCATTGTAAAGCCTATCTACCAGACTCTTATAGCAACCAAGAAATAATGTAACAAGCACACTGAAGTAGAATACATTTGTAACCCTGGACCACTAAACCAGTCATAAGTGTCAATTGTTTGAAATTGAGATGCTAATATTTTTATATTACATTTAATATTAATACATCACCTGAAAGCTTTTGAATAAATAAGCTTCCATTGATGTATGGTTTGTTAGGATAGGACAATATTTGGCTGAGATACAACCATTTGAAAATAACGAATCTGAGGGTGCAAAAAAATCTAAATGCATATTACTCATCAAGTTTTAATATACTTACGGTTGGAAATATACAAAATATGTTCATTGAACATGATCTTTACTTAATATCCTATTGATTTTTGGCATAAAAGAAGAAATTGATAATTTTTACCCATACAGTGTTTTTTTTGGCTATTGCTACAAATATACCCCAGCGACTTGAGTCTTAAGGTTTTGTGATCCAGGGTCAGATTTTAGATTTAGAAGGTCTAAAGTTGTGTTGATGCATGGAAGAAAATGTTTAGGTCTAATGTGATTAACACTAATAAAGTGTATCTTCACTGTCCTTACTCTGGAAGAAAAGTGTCATAAAATGAAATGCTATAATTCACATATACAAAATTTAAGGAATGGTTCACACATAAAAAATTAAAACCTTGTCATCATTTACTCACCCTTGTGTCATTCCAAGCCTGTATAAATCTTTTTTTCTATGGAACACAAAAGTAGATGTTTGGAGGAATGTTAACGCTGCTCTCTTTCATATAGCGAAAATGGAGGGAGAACTGATGAAAAGTGCAAAAACGCTATTAATACATCTTAAAAGTATCCATCCGAGGCAGGAACTACATTCCAAGTTTTCTAAATAATATTATTGTGTGTGAACAGACTGGAATTTAAATTGAAACTACCTTGCGGTCACCATTAACTGGAATTAAATGGAGAAGAACAGCTTTGAAAATCTCCTACAAATATCTCCCCAAGGAAAGGAAATAAAAGTTTTACAAATTACGGCACAATTTTAATTTCCGAACAATTGTTGCTTTAATATAGGTCTGTGACGCTATGTCCCAGATATAATAACTCATATCATAGGTATTTTTTCAACTTATTAAGACAGAAGACCTTTTCTTTTTAGTAAAACCAATTTATGTATAATCGCCACAACAACGGACAAAGAGACAGTGCACATAATTATTGAATTTAGCATATTATCACAGAAAGAATATTGCAAGAAAGAAACACAGGTTGCCACAATAAAAACATTATTCTTATTCTCAACATTTAAAGTTTTATTATACTGCGTTTAAAGTGTTTCAAGGTGCTATTGTATATTTAATGAGAAATATCACGTCTTTCAATCTTGTAATGTCTTGAAACATCACACAGTTGTGCTGGTTATTTAATTATTTAGACCATTAATTGATGTTATATATAATAATTCTTAGATAGGCCTAGTTAGGCTATTTTTATGTATTTTCCTATTTGTGCCCATACCATTTTCTTAGATCTGTTTCCTTGCATGTACAGTATTCACTCCCCATGCAGACCACACAATAAAATACAGGAAAGAACACAATGGCTTCAGACTCCTATGGTCTTCAGTTCTTTAGAACACAGAGAGGTCACGTTTTATTGAGTGCCTTTATTTTGAGGGTGTACAGAGATTCTCATACAATACAGTACTCTCGGCCAGTGTTGAGAACAAAACGCTCTTATAAACAGGTTCTTTAACGATGACTGTAGTCCGATTCGCGAAAGAATGATTCTAAAGAGTCGGCTCCTTGAAGTGAATCAACAACATTCAGCGCGACTAGTGGAGTCCGATTCCCGACTGAAAGACTCTTAAGAGCCGGTTCTTTCAAGTGACTCGAAAACACTTATGAATCAGTTGGAGCGGTTGTAAATGAATCATTCAGTACGTCATATCGAAACGAATCAATAGTTTGTGTTAATTCTCAAGAATTTAATGTGACTGAATTTTTGTTTTGATGTAATTGGTATATATTAATAATACATAAAAAGTCATCACGTTTTTTTTTGTTTTTTTAAAGAACTACATTAAACTGATTACTGTGCAAGATCGCTCTGTTGATATCGGACATACAAAAAAAGTAGTAAAAAATCGTTAGTGGGACTGGAATAATTAAGAATAATCAGAACAGGAACAAGAACTGATGATTAATTTTCTAACAATTTCCAAAAATAAAACACACAAGCGTGTCTGTCTGTTAGCATGAAAGAGTCATATTAGCATTAGGCCTGCTCCTCCTTTTTCCCCGGCGCACAGCAATTACGTGCAAACTACCAGTCCCATGATCCCCGGCGTCGTCAGGCAGGAAGACGTGTGTTAGCAAGGGCTCACACTGATCCAAGTTAGGAGCTCTCAGCTGCTGGCCTTGGCCCATCGTGTAAGTGCCTGCCGAGGTTTCTTTGCAGAGCGGTTGCAGAAATCTCTCCGTTTTCGTTGCGTGCAATTGAAAGGCCAGCCTTTGCACGGAGAACAAGTTACCCGACGCCCAAAGGCTCCGAGTGCATGAAGATCGCGGCTTGTATTTTGCACCTTTGTTGCAAGCAAGCCCGCTTGAAGCCTCACTGCGAGGGATAGATGGAAGGAGGGAGCGACAAGGAAAGCAAAGTCTTTTGTGCTTCCCCTTCCCCCAACCCAAAAGAGGAGATGTCCGTGCCAAAAGGAGGTAGGTACTTTTTTTTTACTCAAGCGATCCGTGCAAAACCTCGGAAATGCAGCCAGCGTTGCATGGCTTGCAAAGTGCACGGCTGCAGCTTCATCGGGGCCAATGCATTAAAAGTTTGATGGCTCGCGAGGGCCAGTTGCAATGCCTGTTTTAATGATCTGCCCTTTTGCAGAGTTTCTGGTAAGGCGATGCTCTCCTTAAACACTCGCACAGGCGCTAGTGTTATTTGCATTCTTGTTGTGCCACGATTATTAAAAGAAACGCCTTCTTTCCGCGTTGAGGAACTGCCTAGCCAGCAATGCAAAAGTGATTGTGCAATGGCAACGCTGTCCGCACCCGACTTATTCACGCGCACGAGGCGATTTTCTTTCGAACAATGTTCGATTGTTACGTCATGACGGCCTCGGCTTCGTTTTGCACATTTAGATTAGTTCGCACAACTTCTGGCGTTGATGCATGCGAGGTGCATTAGATAACATGAAACTTTGGTCGACGGGTGAGTGTGCAAGTGCAATGGGGAAACAGGGACCTGACAGCCTGCTTGCATGCCATGTTGAGCATGCAACAATTTTTATTAGTTGCGCGTAATGGAAAATAATTCGGACGCTCTGTCATGCAAGCTTTGTTCCAGCAGTAATGCATAGGTAGAGGCTGCAAAAATAAGGGGCTAAATATAGTTTTGTTGCTGCAAACAGTTTAAGGAACAGGCTTCAGATGTGCTACAAGTCTCCATGCAGAAATATCCACAAACCCTCAAGCCGAAATCTGCAGAAAGAATACAGTTTCTTATTTCAGGGTTACTTGATTAATTATGCATGTTCTAAAATTGGCTTTACTGGCGTTTGTTCACCTGTTCATGCACAATTATCATAATCGTTGTATGCAAATTTGTTGTGTGCATTTTCATCTTTTCCACTTACAGTGCCCCATTGCATAAAGCTTCGCGTGTTTCAGACACTGCCCTTAAATTGACCTGCCAAGCTGTGTGTGACAGAGGATGTGACAGGTTAAATTACTGGCTGATGGACATTTTTAGTTATGCAGTTGTCGTCATATGATCAAAAAATGGCATGCTAAAGTTAATTTGACCATCTTTTAGTGTCTTTAGGTTGCAGCGCTATATTGAATATACTTATTTCCATAATACAAACGTTTTAGTAAACCGGGATTTTTCCTTGCACATAGAATTCATGCGTGTATATCAAAAACCTGCAGTGGTGCACGTTTTAAACTTTTCTACCATTTCAAATTTGGAATGCACGCTCCAAAAGAAGTATAATAATAATAATAATTCTGACAAAAACACAGGGTTCCCAGCACTGCATGCTTAGACCCCTTAATTACACTCCATGAAGCCTTTGCAACATATCTAATGTCCCTGCTTTTTCACGGAAGTACTGTATAGAGCCCGTGCGTGAGGTTTCTCACACCTTGGGCTGAATTGACGTACATGCACAATCCCAAATTAAAGCTATGGGCAGCAGCTGTTATACTGGGTCCGTTCCAATCCGTGCGGGGATTGCAGTCGAGAGGCAGATGACAGCACAGGAGCATTTACATTTTACGGACAGAACACTCATGGATCATATATTAGTAGGCGTGGTTGAAGAATGTGTGATTCTGACGCCCTAATGAGGTGACTTTGCATCGTTAAAAGCACAGTAATTGTGTTGTTGTGTAACACTGACACACCTGAGGAACTAAATCCTTATGAACCAAGCCTCCACCATGCAAACAAACACAGCTTTACCTTTGCACGAGGAGCAGGTAGTGGATTGTGAAAGGCTGCTTGATAGTGCAAATAGTTTAAACGTGAATATATAAGTAGAATATGGTTATTCCTTAAAGGGATAGCTCACTCAGTATTAAATTATACCAAACCTGTATGAATTCCTTTCTTATGTGGAAAAGTGTAAAAAGTTGTTTTGGACTGTTTTCACTTCTAAAGATTGCTTTATCTCTGCATATTTCTCTCCTGATCCATACGAGGAGACTTTTTCACTGGAGAAAGCAATATTATGGATAAGATACTTATATTTTTGCTGAAGCAACCATTTTAAGTTATTAATAATAGATTTGTTTCTTACAAACACAGCTTTTTACTTTATAAGATGTTAACTGATTGACTTAAGTTATAGATTATTGGAATACTTTATCAGCTGTTTGGACTTCTGGCGGCACCCATTCACTGTAGAAGATGATTTGGTGAGCAAGTGATGCAGTGCTAGTTTCCATCAAATCTCTTCCATTGAAACAAACTCTTGGTCGACCTAAGGGAGAGTAAAACTTCATTTTTGCATGAACAATTCCTTAAGAATTTTCTTCCATGCACATGCATGCTTGTGGATTTTTTTGGGTTGTTGTTATCATACTTGCACACTAAAACTGATCTGAAGTGTCAAATACCTTAAAGCTGCATAGCTCAGAATGAAAACTGAAAGTCAGATTGTAAAACTGGTTGGAAACACTCCCCTTTATGTGGATGTGTGTTTTTAAAATTTGGCAACTATTTTTGTTCTTGGAAGCGATTTCTTGTGAGAGCAGCCCTGCTTGCATCAGTGGGGGTATATATTGTGCTTGTTGGCCCCTGGTTCAATGAGTTTGCTTTGGCCCCAGTGGCGCACACAGCGAATTGATGTCCCTGCCATGCAACCATGCAGCATGCTGCCGCCATGCGCAATTGTTACATTTGTCATGCTAATAGACCACAGAGATACTAAATCCCCTATATGCGACAGTTCAATTGTTGGTGACCGTCCAGCCTTGCTGTGCTGTTTTGATGCAATAGCATGAGGATTGTTTTAAGCATTGTGTAGCTGATCCCCCCCAGACCTTTCACTTTTCATCTGTGTGCGTGGAAAGCACAACAATGCCGTTCTATCTCTCAGCATGCTTTTGCATGAATTTATGCATGTTGCAGTTCAGGGCATGGAATCTCCAATAGATACTTGCATGAATATCACAGTCTGCACATTGGCAAGCTTGCATTTTAGTCTCTATATCAACGAAAGCAATACATTGCATGCATTTTTTAAACAGCTAAGCTGTTTTTAATGGGGTAATGTCAGGCTTGGGAGTGTCCTCCTGCTGAATCGCTTGGGAGTGACCATATGATGACTCTATTGGCTCTCTGGGAGGCCCTGTCTAGAGGCCCCTCTCTGTCTGTCTTTGTTTCTCTCTCTTTCGTTCTCTTGCTCTCTCTCTCTCTCTCCTGTGGGCCGCAAGCTATGCTGGGTCGCAGGAACCGCATTCTGACATTGATCCATCTTATTGCAGACTTCTGAATAATTTACCACTTTTAGGGTTTTCTCTTGAAGGCCGCCAGGGTGTCTCTTACCATAGCATTACTAACAGTATTGCTTTCCAAGAATGGACCGTCTTTAGCTTATTGCAATCAGGGTGTGAAATACATGTCTAGAAAGGGCGGTGGTTACCTCCTTAAATGTATAATGTAGGGATGAAAAGCAGTTGGTTTTTTAAAATAAAACCAAAATTTTTACCCAAATGATGCATTTTTTGATGAACAAGGGTGCTTTTGAATTGTTGAAACTTAATAGGTATTTAGAATATAACAAAGGATTTCCAAAAATTTTTTTTTCCATTAAAGAATGCTCAAAAGTTGTTTCAGTTTCCACTGTATGTATTACAGCACAACTGTTTCAACATAATAACAAGCAATGTTTCTTGTGCATCAGATAAACTGAATTATTTCTAAAGGATCATGTGACACTGAAGACTAGAATAATGGCTGCTGAAAATTCAACTTTGCCTTCACAGGAATAAATTACATTTTATAAAGTATATTAAACTAGAAAGCGGTAATTTTAAATAGTAATAACATTTCACAATATTAATATTTTTACTGTCAATTTTAAATAATAAATGCAGCTTTTGTAAGCATAAAATTCTGTCATTTGTAACTGTGCAATTAGTTGTGCAGATAAAATAAGTGAAATGTATCATTTTTAATTTATATAAAAAATTTCCTGCATTATGAATGATTACATTTTATTCACAATCCTGCATTAAAAAAAGCTCCAGGTGATTATGCTATTGTAGCATTATCTCTAATGTCGCATTCTCTGTTGTAGAGAGTGATTATGTCATGTATCCTTATTTAAAAAAGATTTTGTATTTACAGCACCCAAGGGAGGCCTATTCTCTGAAGGGGGCAGTAAACAGCTTTCTGTTGTCATTCAATGAAGCCAAAATGTGTTCGATATTAGGGCAGCCTTGCCTTGGTCCCACATGCACAGTTGTATAAACCCCTCTCACATGCAGCCAATAATATCTTTCTGTAAATGACAAGACAAATTCATTCTGCGGTGCAACATTCTTCTTATGCTCATCTGTGTTGAAACTGAGTGAAATTTCTGGTTTACAGATTTCGTGATAAAGCTAGTAACATTCAATATGCTTTTCTTACATTGTAGCCTGTGTGTATTGAATTTAAATTAGTAGCATCTTTAAAAATGATAAGAACACCACCTTGCATAGTAGTTGCGCTGGTTTCCAATGCCACCATTTATACTGTTAACACTTCTGTATGGTTTTTAAAATGGCGTATGTCACAACCAATTATGCTAAGTGCTGAGTAAAAGATTTTGCATCACATACAAACCACTTAGTGTGACTGCGGCAGTGTTTCGTGGAAGATGTCAGTGCAGAGATTGAGTGTGAACAGGTTGAGGACTCCACCCTCTGGTAGAATTTTGCCTTGCTCTAATTCTGCCGGATCATGCATCGAGGGATTGGGACGCCTCCTGGTATCCTCCCATGCTTGGAGGAGAATATCATCAAAAAAAACATCATTTCATTCTAGAGTTTAACAGTCAGAATTGTGCATGCACGTATAACCCAAAGGGCCTGCCATCTTTGGAAGTATAGTGTATCTTACAGACTGCCAGTGCGGTCAGAGGGGCCAAACAGCCGGCAGCCCAAGAGTTATTTTCATCTCTCTCTCTCTCTTTCTAATTCACCAGCCCTCCTCCGGGTCCCTGAAATTCCATTGAAAAACTCTTGGGATTGTTGGAATTCTGTGTGTGAGTGGGATAGCGAAGGACTAGAACTAGTTGGCTTGGGTTTTGTGATACAGTCCTGGGCAGACAACCACAGTTTAAGCAAGCTACATCTAGGGGGGGTCTCAGGGGTCTGTAAAGTTCATGTTACTCCACAGCCTGAAACACGGCGGCAATTGTGCCTGATTCGCATTGCTAACGGTCACCTGAGGCCAGGCGCTAAAGGACCTGCCAGACATTAGCAATGACTGTGCTGTGTCAAACCCTGTGTGCCGAGACTGAAGCAATGAATTAGGCATTTGATTAATTCAAACATGATTTGAAGGTTTTGCGAGCGTGTCTGACATACCTGGACACCGTGTGCTTTTCATTATGCTAGAAAGCTGAGTTCAGCAAAAAAGAGAATTGTACTATGTGCTTGCTTAATTGTTGAATCAGCATTTGTCTAATTCAAATGATAGAAAAACACTTGCAAATCTAGGTGTGTAAAAATTGTTATGAAGTTGATTTAATTTACTTTCTGTAGTTGTTGAACAATACCTTTGTTTCCTGCCAATACTGCATGATTATATAATCTATTGATCTCTTTTGCCTCTTCTCACTATCTTTTTTTCTCCCTATGCAAGCACTTTCACATGTACTGATATCGTGTGCTTTCAGTCCTAAGTGTGTATGTATGTTTTTTGTTTTTCTTCTTCTTGTTTAGTGCTATGGGAACAGTGTTTTTTTAGGTCAACCTTGGGTTTGTAGTAGTAGTATAAAAATTGCACTAAAAATGCAATGCGGCGAAATCTATTAAAATATAGTTAGTTTTCATTAATAGAAATAAAGCTTTTCATAGATTTAAATTGAAATAAAGCAGGAATGGTTTGAAAGTGATTATTTGAAATCTTTTGTAAAATTGTAAATGCATTTAATGCCAATTTTGATTTATTTAAAACACCATCTCTAAATAAAAATATTAATTTCTTTAAAAAAAAAAGCAACTTTAAACAGAATTGTTTTCTTGTATACTATTATATGTGAACATTTAAGAATTTACAAGCATATGGGGGAGATATATAAAACATATACAAATATATTAAAAAAAAGTATAATAAACGCTGCAGATATAAAATATTTTATAATATTTACTATAATACTGCATTCTATAAACTAATACTATAGAATATAATATAAATAATACTACAGTAACACTGGATTTGATACATCTATATTCATTTACTTGGAAATGCGAAACGTTTTTGTTCAACAAAAGTCATTGTGCAAATTAATTTGCAATCATTGTTGCATTCAGAACATTTATTGCAAAGTAAAATAAATAATCAAGTCTTGTTCATGCTGTTTAAAGCACATGCATAGAAATATAGGCATAAACTGTGATTATTTTCAGTCTTTTATTTAAATAAAATGGAGCAATGTCAAATGCTATTTTTGAATGTCCTAACTTTTTTGCATTTTTGCTGCACAATAAGTAAGGAATTAAATGAATGCAATTCATGCATTAAATTGTTGTTGCAATTTACTTGCTTAATTTAATAATGCCACCAAAATCAAATATATTGTGCCTAGTCAGTGTGTTGCTCAGCCCTAGTATGAACTTCACATGGTCTTTTAGTTGTGCCCTTTGTACGGTGGTTGAATAAGAAACCTTATTTATCTCGGTTATGCAAACAATAATTGCCAACCACTTCAAGAGCAGAATTTATTTACAAACAGAGTTCGTTTATGTGACCAAAATGCAATATGTGTTTATCTGCATGCATGTGTTTAGTTCTTCTAGATGCGTCTGGTAATTTTCATGGACGAAAGAGCTTCTCCAGTCTGTAAAACACGCCGGAACATGTTCCAGCAGATAGAGCCGCCTCTGCATCTCCCTTTACGTTTTGTCTGTACATTGACACATTTAAACAGCTGTAGGCTGTGGATTCACTGTAGTCCTGGACTGCTTACCATTTTGTCACATTGCCAACGTTCGCTCATGCTGCCTCATTAATTGCCAACTCTTGATAAAAATGAACAACTTCCGGTTGCTTTATGGCTGCAATTGCAGTACCAACCCCCGGGAACTTTTCACGGGCAGCATTGTGACATGGAAAGGCACTTGTTATATTTGGAGTGCCTGAAGTGGCTGTTTTTAATGCTTATGCAATAGTTTTCACAAAGTTAGCAAAGTCACATGGAGGTCTAATAACTGAGATCAGCCTTTTCCCTACATCACTGATGTGATCAGCCTGAAGAAAGCTATCGGGTTTCGGCCTGTAATGTGTCAGCATGTGTGATTTTTAAGGATTAGGGCTTTCAACACTGAACATTGCTTGAGTCGGTTGCTAGGGAGTGATTTCCAGTTGGGGCATAGTTATTTTGGCAGTTGTGTTTGGCGATGTACTTTCTGCAGGAGGCGTGCAACCATTTTGTGGTTTTGCACCCTCACTTTAAAAGGGATCGGAGTCCTTGGTGAGTGTTGTTTTTTTTTTTTTCTTTTTGAGTGTCAGCTTTCGGTTGCTATTGTTGTACATGCAAAGGCAGGTGGGAGAGGTTCAGAACTACTTTTTTGCCGGTAACAATAGTGTAACGGACAAACAACAGGACTGTGGGTAAAGGTTGACAGTGTACAATCCCCTTCTTGTGCTGCGCTGGCATATAGCTGCTCTTATTTTGTGTAGAATTGTGACAATATGGGAAGTGTCTCTGCATTTGTTTCCTGTCTGTGGGCTCATGGTGTGGTCAGGACTTTTTTTTGAAGCCACACCTTTTGCTGGGTTTCTTTCTCTGGTAGTGATCTGTGCAGCTGTTGGAGATTTGTAAAAAATTATGTGGATTCATTTATTTGTTTGTTTGTTTGTTTTTCGTGTGCTGCCAATATACTTCCTCTTATTTCAGGTTATTGAGACCAACTATAATTAGACCATTTATGTGTTGATTATCCTGAAAACTTTAAACACTGTGGCTCTGTTGTGCCGTCAGCTTTGCTCTGTTTGTTTGAGCAGCCCTACACGAGTTTGGGGCGGGACTCTCTGTTTGGCTGACCAATGGCAGATGGGGAAACATTCTGGAAACTTTTTTTTATTTTTCCATTTTCCATGTTTTATATAATTTAATCAAAGTTTTATTTCATTTCATGTCATTAAGTTGCCGTATGAGATTTGAAGTATTATTTCCATTTCTGGTTTTAAATCTAGGCTGAAGAATTCTTGCTTGACTTTTATTGTTTTTTACGTGTTTTAAATTTGAAATGTATTTGTATTATCGTGTGTGTGCGTATCGTGTGAACATTCAGCTTTACTGTCATGGTCGTTGTGCTCAAGGAATATAATTTACTTATTTAACTTTTTTTTTTTTTTAAATATTTAATTGAATTTAAATTGAATTTATTTGTTATTTTAGTCTGTTATTAAACCTCCTTCTGTGGCTTTTTTTTGCTATCAAAACATTATTCTGTTTCTTGAGCAGCAAGGCACAGAAAGTTTGCCTCACCCTTATTTTATTTTATTATTAATATATTTTTTAGTTTTCTTCAATGTAAATGTTATTTTGGTAATTTGATCTATTTTATCTTTATTTGATTTGATTGTTTTTCCAATTCTTTTTTTGGTGGTAGTAGCACACAAATTGCACATTTTTCAAATTCAGTAAATGTAAAAAAAACCAACAACAGCAAAAACATATGCAATTAAATTTTATTTGAACAGCTGAATCTAAAAGCTAATCTAAATATAGGCTACTGCAAATTAAAACAATTGCACATATAATGAGAGTATTTATTAATTCAATTTACATTCAAATAAATACATTTAATTAAACAGTTTTTTACGATTTCATATAGCTATATATATTGTAATACATTTTTTTTATGAAGTTTGAACCTTTTCAGGCTATACTCAGCCACATGCATGAGCATTTAAACGCAGATGCCTATGAGTCAGACAGCATTTAGATACCAGATTGAGAGCTGCTGATGCTACACAGAGACTGATATTTTTTGATCTTCTTTTTTTAGCATTTAATGTTACAGAGGTACAGCATCTGACATCCTTATCCAAGCACAACTGTTATGTATTGAAATATCTCATACAGAGCACATTACACCTATTGTTTGCCTATAGCAGACTGGAATGAGTCAGTCAGGTCAGGTGGATGTGGGCTGTTCCTGTGCCATCAGGTTTGTGGATTGCCCCGCTCTGGTGTCGCTCACGATGACTGGTCACGCCTGTGGCGGCAGCGCCTCCGATCTGCTCCAGATGGAGAGACCGTACCTGGCCCTGACGTCTCGCCTCCCTCTTTCACACTTGCACTCTCTCTCCTCGCACTCTCTTGCTCTTTCGCATTTACTCAGCCAGGATCTGGAGCCGCTTGCACTGTCTGACCGTAAGTGCTCATCTGATAGGGAATCTCGCAATTCCATGGGGAGCAGAAATAAAGGAAAGGGCTCTATATCCCTCGGGACGGTTTCAGAATGCCTATTTTGTTTAGACAGGCCTTTTGAGTTTATCTCACATAAAGCTTTTGTTGCAAGACATTTTTTCTCTCTTAAAAGGGTCTTTTAAAAGGGCATAATGATGATTTTTTTTTCTTTCTTTTTTTTTCTTTCTCTGCAGGTAAAAAGAAGATAACACCTAAGCTTCCAAAAGAGGTGTTTGAGAAACCCCAACCAGCTCCTGGGTAAGATTTTATGCAGATTTTAGTGCACTGATTAAGGTTTAAGATAATTACGCTTCTCTTGATGTTACCAAAAGCACATGTATATTCATTTAATGGTGTTAAAACTGTGTTTCTGTCTGAGTTCGTAAGTAGAATAGATTTTATAATTAAGGCTGGCTTTAGTTAGTAAGTCATTTACCGTGTCAGACAAGGACACTCAATGGGATTTCTTTTTTGCGCAGACCCCCGAGAGACCTGGACTCCAAAGCCAAAGTTACTATTGGAGATAAGGTGCATTTCATCATCCTTTCTTGAATTTAAAAAGGAGGAGAATCTTGTGTATTTTCATCTTAGACTGTTTGTGTCCTGTCTTCTATGTTGTTTTTCACTTTTCAGTTTTGCTCTTTTTTTTAATTATTAAAAATAAATCTGCATCAATCTGTTCATGTCAATAAAAAATCTAGCCTCTATGGGAAATATTTCATGCTTCAGGGTTTCACTTCAACTGCATCTCTTATCTGTATTAAAAAGCAATATGAGAGGAACTGTCCTTGGGTCACCTGTATGCAAATCGTCATTGTAATTTGCATTCCCGTGCTAAGGTGATTGACATATCTTTTCAAATGTCATATTTTACATTGCTTTTTATGGTGATGTAACTCCCATCCCAGGTTTGATATGAAAGCTTGGCTCGGTGAAAGACCGGCGGGTTGTAAAGAATGGCCCAGTGCACATTACAGCCCTTTTGAATACGTCTGATTGTAGGCAGCTTGGAATGTACTTTACTGCCTCTCAGGCTGTAAAAATATTTATTTTAAACTCATCAAATAAGTGGAATTTTCCATTGGCAAAGATTAAGGCTTTTTGTATTGCAACCAAAAGCGAAGAATAAGTAACTTACTACTTTTTCGATTAAGTCAGATAGGAACATACAAGCTTTTGTGAAGAATTTCTGAGGAGCCTGGTTGTAATTGCCTCCAAGTTTAAGGCGTTTGTCGTGATTGCTAGTGATAGTGAGCTGAAACAGGGATTGGAAAATGTTATCAGGTATAGCGTGCTTCCATTCTTCATAGGAAACAATCAGCTTATGCTCATTTGTGCCATTTGTTAAATGTCTTTCAGACTGTGTTTGGAATACAGCCTTCTTTTTTCCTATTTGTCAATCTTTTTTTTTGGTTTCCTTTTATCTTTCATTGTGTGCGCGCATCAATTTCACCGTTCATAAAGTTTATGTGATACCTTTAATGTGTGTTTTTGTTGTGAACAGAACTTTGTGGTGAAGGCCGATGATTTGGAGCAGATTGGAGAGTTGGGGCGAGGGGCGTATGGAGTGGTGGACAAGATGAGACACGTCCCAAGTGGCGTAATAATGGCAGTAAAGGTGAGTTCATATAGGCCTATGCTAGCCAGACTCATGTGGAGAATGTTGCTTTAATTAAATGTCTCAGTTCAACAGAAGTGGGCTTTAGTTGTCCATACTTGTAGCGTTTTCTTAGTGTTTCTTCAGAATTATATTTGCAGTGCACATCTGTATTTAAGATGTTATTCAGTACAAGAATAAACCAGTAAGCCTAAAGTGACTTATGGCTTTTATAAAACTATAGTAACAAAAAGTCAGTCAATTATATTTTGTAGCATTCCCAGATAGCACACATACATACGTATGCAAGATGTCTGTTAAAGATCTCTTGATCTGGAAAGCATCTGCTGTCTACAAACATATATGAGCTACTGTTCAAGAGTTAGTGGTTGGTGAGATTTTTAGAATATTTTGGTAACACTTTACAATAAGTTTTCATTCATTAACATTAGTTAACGTATTAATTAACATGAATGAACAGTGAACACTACATTTATTAGAGTATTTATTCATCTTTGTTAATGTTAATAAAAATACTTGTTCATTGTTTAAGTTTAGCTCAAAGTGCATTAACTAATGTTAACAAGCACAACTTTTGATTTTGATAATGCGTTAGTACATGATGAAATTAATATTAACTATGGTTAAAATGCTGTAGAAGTATTGTTCAGTTTTAGTTTGTGTAGGTTAATGTAGCTAACCAATGTTACCGAATGAACCTTATAGTAAAGTGTTGCAATGTTTTTGTAAAAACTCTCTTATGCTATTTAGTGCTGCATTTATTTGATATTCATTAAAAATGCAGTAAAACAAATATGAATTATTGCAATTTAAAATTTATTCATGTGATGACAACTGAATTGTTTAGGAGCCATTACTACTTCGGTGTCACATGATCCTTCAGAAATCCTTCTAATATGCCGATTTCAACATTTCTTATTGCTATCACTGTTGAATACTTTTCTCAGGAACTGCATGTATTTATTAAAAAACAGCATTTATGTTACGTTTAAATCTTTTGCAGCGTTAAATGTTTTCGCCATCTCTTTTTGTGATCAAATGAACACATCCTTGCTGAATAAAAATATAATTTTTTATCTAAAAAACAAAAAAACATCTTGCTGCCATGACCCCAGAAGTTAACACTTTAAGTTAACTTCTTTTGCTATTTGTGTCTTTAATATTTTGCTTTTTATTGTTAATTTCTAATTGAATCAAATATCCTTCCCATAGAAAATCTATTCTCTGACATTACATTAATAGATAAAACTGTAACTATAGTATGTATTCAACACTTTCTGAACACTGTGTTTATCATCATTGACAATATTATTGCTTGTTTCCCTGACCCATTTTATTCTACAGCGAATCCGGGCCACAGTAAACACACAGGAGCAGAAACGGCTGCTAATGGATCTGGACATCTCCATGAGAACAGTCGACTGCTTTTATACTGTTACCTTCTATGGAGCCCTGTTCAGAGAGGTACAAGCACACTACAGTAAATGCACAGAGCAGTCATCTCTGTACCTGATAGCATTTGTCACTATTTTAATACCAGAGTGCGGAGTGCTAATTGTACAGACTAAAGGCTGAGCAAGCCCAGTTATCTGAATCTGTGTCTCAACTCCACTATTGTACTTTGATCTGAAAGAAAAGTTCCACAGGAAGTCCTACAATGGGAATGTGTTTAGTCATTTCCTGCTGTCTCATTTTCATGTCAGGTTGTTGTTATGTCTGAAGTTATCCCAGCTCTAACCTGATTGGCCCTTTGTGTTGTCAGGGTGACGTGTGGATCTGCATGGAGCTGATGGACACCTCTCTGGATAAGTTTTATAAACAGGTGCATGAGAAGGGTATGACCATCCCAGAGGACATCTTGGGAAAGATCACAGTTTCTGTAAGTACTGCCTGATTTTCTGTCTTTTATACTGATTTAATGCTTAATATGTTTATTTTTAATTGCATGCACACTTCCTGAGCATTTTAACACTGTGTAACTCTGAGCTCTTGCAGATCTGTAATGAGCCTGATGTTTTATATTCCCGCTGCAGATCGTGAAAGCATTGGAGCATCTCCACAGCAACCTGTCAGTGATACACAGAGGTGAGCTGCGGCTCAAATACAGTGTCGTTTATTTGCTTTTTAGTGATGCCAGCAACTCATTGTTTTGTTTTCTGTCTTTCTTCAGATGTGAAGCCTTCTAATGTCCTGATAAACATGCAGGGTCAGGTGAAAATGTGTGATTTTGGCATCAGCGGGTATCTCGTGGATTCAGTGGCGAAGACGATGGACGCTGGCTGCAAGCCGTACATGGCGGTAAGCAAGAAAAAAGAAGAGTTGTATATTTTAATTTCTCATGCAGGAATTTCCTTTTTTCCCCCATGTGCATCTTCATAGTCATTTTAACGTTAATATGCACAAACACATTTATTGCAATTTATTTTTAAATTAATCTGAATATTTAGAATAATTATTCTTATTTTGCATGTTGTTTGTTTTTATAGGTTTATAAAATTATGTATAAGAAATAAATGCATGTTTGTTAATATTGTAATTTAAATATTTAAATAATTAAAATAGTTTTTATTAGATGTCTTCTAAATATTACATGTGTTAAAAAATGTTGAGATTAAGAAAAAGTTTGAATTCTTTTCATATTATAAACATTTACGGTCAGTGAAACTGCTGAATTTTTGTTGTTGTTGTTGTTGTTGTTGTTGTTGTTGTTGTTATTATTATTATTATTATACATTTTTGGATATTTCAATCATTTTGACCGTTTGCCTTTAAGGAATAGTTCACCCAAAAATGAAAATTCTGTCGTCATTTGCTCACTCTCAAGTAAACCTGTATGAATTTTTTTTGTTCTGCCGAACACAAAGGAAGATATTTTAAGGGAAGTTAGTAACCAGGCTGTTTTGGATCACCATTGACTTCCATGGTTTTTTTCCTACTATGGAAGTCAATGGTGACCCAAAACAACCTGGTTCCAAACTTTCTTCAAAATATCTTCCTTTGTCTTTTTTAGCAGAACAAAGAAGTTTATACAGGTTTGGAACAACTTGAGGGTGAGTAAATGATGACAGAATTTTCATTTTTGGGTGAACTATTCCTTTAAAACACAAATAATGAAAATGTCTACTGTGCTCAGTAACGAATTAGACGTGAGCAATTCAAAAACACATACTGAGATATCGATAAAGTGTGCATGCTCTCCACACACATCACAGCCTGTGTTCATGTAGCACTAGCTGTGATTTGTTATACATCTAAATGAGGGACTTGTGTCATAAAGAGTAGAATACAGTGAGAGCAAAAGTGACATATTTTTTATGGCACTTTCTCAGGCTTGCTTATCTCTCTAGTCTACTTATCAAACCACACTTCCTCTTTTGCCCACAATCATATTAATCAGTCATAATTCTTTCTCATTCACAGCCTGAGAGAATCAACCCAGAGACCAATCAGAAAGGCTACAATGTCAAGTCTGATATCTGGAGTTTAGGAATCACAATGGTACATCTGAATGACCTTATATGTATATATAACAGTTTACTGTACTGTTTCTTTTTAGTAATTATTTTGTATTGTCATTGAGATGTTTTTATTGTTCCCAAACCATGGTGCCACTTCCTCTGTTGTACAGCACTTTATGGTTTGTGATGGTTGTGCTGTGACGCGTTTGGTTTTTTGTCTTGTCAGATCGAGCTGGCCATTCTGCGGTTTCCCTATGACTCATGGGGAACGCCATTTCAGCAGCTCAAGCAGGTGGTGGAAGAACCATCGCCCCAGCTGCCTGCAGACCGCTTCTCACCCGACTTTGTGGACTTCACGTCACAATGGTGGGCGAGCTGTTACACACTGTTGCACACTTACACACCAGAGTGCAACAATAATGACTGTCAACTTTCACTGGCTGAAGCACAAATACAAAAAGTACTTAAAAATAAAGGTGTAAAAAGAAAAATTATATATATATATAAAAACAATACTGAAAATTCTACTTTTATTCATCAAGGGTGCTTAATTTATTTAAAAGTGACAGTAAAATTTATTTCACATAATCCTAAAAGATGCAATACATTTGTTTTATTTATTTAGAAAAACTTTTTTTTAAACACCAAATCAGCATATTTGGTCTTTTAAAATATATTAGAATAAAAAAAGTTATTAAAAATTGTAACACAATTTTACAATATTTTATAATATTACTGTTTCTGTTGTCTCTTCTTTCAAAAGGATATATTTTTAAAATAATGTTTATTTTTTTGACTCTTCAAACATTGCTTCAGTGTTTGTAATAGAAATGCGACATGGTTACATTGACAGACTGAATTAGTGTAATACTCATTTGGGATTACATCACGCGAGAAGAATACTAATATGTAAATGAGGCCTATAAATTGACACTTGTGGTTAGAGTATGTGGGAGGATCATGACTCTGAATTCTGTAGAAGTGCATTTCTCCGAAACAATGCTGATGCCACAATGTTTCGTGAAAGTGAAAACACTCATTTAAACGTAGCATAAGACGCACACACTCTATACATACCTTGACTCTTCATTGTGTATTAGGAAAGTGAACAGGATGTAGAAACCCTGATTGCATCCTCTGTCACATTGTGAGGGGAAGTACTTGAGGCCACAGTTAGCACTGAGGTTTTTACGTATTCCTGCTGCAGTTCTGCTAATTCGTATTGCGTTTCTAACATATGTGTTTTGCGTATTTTGTGGTTGTGTTTCAGCTTAAGGAAGAATTCCAAAGAGCGGCCGACTTACACAGAACTAATGGTGAGTTTGATGCTGACAGTTTTATTAATTTTTTTTTTCCCACTTCCCTGCATTGGCCTTTAGGTGTCAGACTTGTGCTTTCAATGCAAACTTGAACCTTCACCAATCTGATTCTGTTTGGCAGCTGACAGCAGTTTGACTAGCTGCATTTTATCTAAAACTATTGTGAATAAATAATTTTTAAATAAAATCATAAAATAAAGATATATATATATATATATATATGTATATATATATATGTATATATATATGTATATGTATATATATATGTATATATGTATGTATATATATATATATGTATATAATATTAATATTGCAAAAAATAAAATAATATATTTATATGTATGTATATGTGTGTATGTACACACGTGACCCTGGACTACAAAACCAGTCTTAAGTCGATGGGGTATATTTGTAGCAACAGCCAAAAATACATTGGAAGGGTCAAAATTATACATTTTACTTTTAGGCCAAAAAACATTAGGACATTAAGTAAAGATGCTCCATGAAGATATTGTGTAAATTTAGTACCATAAGTATATTAAAACATATTTTTTGACTAGTAATATGCATTGCTAAGATCTTCCTTTGGACACTTTTAAAGGTGATTTTCTCAAAGTTTGATTTAAATTTTTATTTATTTTTTTATTTAATCCTAACAAACCATACATCAATGGAAAGCTTATTTATTAGCTTTCAGATGTATAAATCTCAATTTTGAAATTGACACTTATGACTGGTTTTGTGGTCCAGGATCACATATATATTAGAGCTGCACGATTCTGGATAAAATGAGAATCACGATTTTTTTTTTGCTTAGAATAAAGATCACGATTCTGGAGAACTTTTTGTATTTTAAAGATTTACCCCTGAACATTAGGTTATCAAACAGCAGTAAAATAATAGATAATACTCTTTGCTTTAAATT
>JAUMHE010000061.1:14436498-14451439 GCA_032359235.1 Enteromius mattozi
AGAATGATACACAAAAGATTAAGGTAATATAGCCTATTCAATCTAGCCTACTGTAGTACAAGCTGTGATTCAGCTGCTCCTGCTCTGTGTACGCACGCTTCCGCGCTGCTTTCGTCCCCGAGACTGAACGGAACGCTGAAAGTGAAGTATACCCGGACTGACGTGTGCGATGTGAAACCCGCGCGACAAGCACATCTGGCCGCATGTGACGTGCTATGAGTGATTGAGTGTTATCTCGAGATCAGACGAGTTATGCTCGTCTCCTGTCCTTGAAAATATAATTGGCTGAATCATATAAATACTGGATTAAGATCGTGTGGGGGGTCGAATCGAGATCGCGATCTTTTAACAATTAATTGTGCAGCTCTAAAAAAAAAAATATATATATATATATATATATATATATATAATATAATTTACACACACACATGCAAAAATGGTATAATAAAAGAGTACAGTATAATGTGCATTTGTATATTACAAATTTACATGTACATTTATTTTCACTTTAACAGACATTTTCACAGTTACAAATAGTGAATTTTATGTTTTTATTAAAAATCTAGAGATTGCGCAATATATTTTTCAAAAAATACAATATAGATTATCAGTCTGTATTGCAATCCACTGTATATGTGTATGTATTTGTTTTTTTTTTTTAAAGCATGTCCTTGTTACCTGCGTATTACACTAATACTATTTTTTTATTTTTTTTTATTTAAATTTTTTTGAAAACTGTTAAGCATTGAAATATCCATAAATGTACCTTTTTTTTTCCCCCTGTGAGCACATCATTTTGCACAATATTGACGTTTCAAATCTTTTTCACGCCCAGCAACATCCCTTTTTCACCCTCCATGACTCCAAAGACACCGACGTCGCTAGCTTTGTGAAGAGCATCCTCGGGGACTGAGAACGTCACTCTCGGCAAAACTGACGTGTTGCCGCGGGGGGAGACGGGACTATTTGAGAAAAAGCACCAATAGCAAGACTAACACCTGTAAGACACGCCCACCTCAGCAGCCAACAGTGCACAAGCACTCAGGAGGGTCTGGGGGAAAGAACACCGAAACTGAGGGTGGGCGGGCCGTTTCCTAGCAAAACACGGAGTAGGGCATGGGACGGGAATCTCAGCGCGTGTGTGCATGTATGTGTGGGTGCATGTGCGAGAACGAGTGTGAGTGTGTGTGTGTGTGTGTGAGTGAGAATTCTTCGCCTGCCTGTATGTGCATACATGTGCATTAAAAAAGGTTTACAGTCCCAAGTCAAACTTCATATATCGTTCAATCCCAGTCCTCCTCCAGCTTTACCTCTCAATCCAAAAAGCAGTTTTAGCATCAGGTGAGTCTGTTATAGATGTCTGTTGAGTTTCTCCAGTGGCACTTCAGTGTAATTCTTAAAGTATTGAGAAATGTCACCCACCCCCACAATGTCCGGTTCTTCAAAAAAAATAAAAATAAAAATAAAAAAAAAGAGAGAGAGTGGTATAGATATATTTATCTATTATCTAGATATGTATATATACTCCAAAAAATATTTCTTAAATTTGTTGAATGAGGACAATATTCTGTGTTGGCTGTAAGGAGTGATGGTTATTAAAGTGGATGAATGGCGCATCTTTCTTTTCTTTTTTTTTTTTTTTCTCTGAGTTTGCAAAGACTGATTGGTGCATTTGTGTCACTGAAGGCTAATCTCAGATCAGTTTATAAATGCTGTCATTCTAGTGAGGGTCTAGGCCCACAGAGCTGTCCCTGAATCTGACGTTAAAGGCCAGAAGTAAAAAGACCTCTTTTCACATACCCTCCATGAACTCTGTGTGTGTGTGTGAGTAAACGCTTGTGTGCTTTATATGCTATTCGTCTAAACCAAGGTGATTTTTGGGCAAAAGGTATCTAAGTCTGTTGGCTACATCTAGACCTCTATGTTCTGAGCCAATCAAAAAAATTCTCACTCTTTTCAATTGCAATCCAACTGGAAATTATTATTATAATTATTATCATTATTTTATTATTATTATTATACACAGTGCATATGTATTAACAGTAATGAGGTGTTCTGCAGTATCTCTATGTGTTGTAACTGCTGTTTTTCTCATTGGAAACTTGACAATTTCTTTTTAATTTTAAGGTGGTGTGCAGGTATGAGCGTGTGGTCATTTGTGAGAGAGAGTGTGTGTGTGTGTACGCGTCTGCATGTGAGTGTTATATGAAAGTCAGAACACACGTAGCTGACACTTCTTTCAAAGCCTCACTGTGACTCGGAAGCCTGATTTTGTGCCTCTCTATATAAAAAACAAAACAAAAAAAAAACACCTACATTAAAACAAACTACAAAACCCACGCTGCTGTGTCATAAGACATGCTTTGCTTTCCACAGGCTTCAGATAGTGGCGGGGGTCTGTTGCTTTGCTTTCTGGGCTTCTGGTTTTATTCTCGTATCATTTTTGTAAGGTGGAGATGATGAATGTGTATGAGTGTGTGTGTGTGGGTTTTTTTCTTTTGGTTGTTTGTTTTGTCTTGTGACCACTGTATACAGATTGGATAACACTGCTGATTTGCCTGTAATCGTTATAATGTTTGATTCAAACATAAAAGTTCTCTTATATCTTCACTGTTTCTTTTTGGTATGCTACATTATGGTCAGGATTTTTTTTTTTTTTTGGGAGGTCATAAATGAAATCATAAATTAGTTTTCCTTTCACCTTGGTTTAATTTAGTTAAATATAAATAAATATATATAATTTATGTATGCATTATATTTGTATACTGTAGGATTAAATTGTCAGACCTAAAAAAAAAAAATATTATTTGGCCACCAACCTCTCTCCAGTGTGGCATTTTCATTATTTTTACATTTGTTGGATGGCACTTAAATAGTAAAAATCATCATAGATTGTATTGCATTTATTTGTTATTTGCAGTTATTTAGTGTAACACTGCAAAAGAAAAAAGATTTCATGAAAGTAATCAAGAATGTATATGTGAAAAATAATAAAAAATAATAATTAAGGTATTGTCACAATGCAAAAATATCCTAAAATTGTTTATTTAATATATATATATAAATATATATATATATATATATATATATATATATTTTAAAATTTTAATTCAAATGTGACCTGGACGTGTTTCCTCAAAATTCAACAACAAAAAAATATGCAAAAACAAGCATGTTAGTGAACTCATGAAACATGTGAGAACTGACTTAACATTTTTTCAACTAATGAAAGTTTCCTTCAAAAAGATGACCGCTGGATGCCACCCAAATTTCTCCACTTCGCCTGCTTCATTCATCTAAATGAATGTTCCCAGCCATCGTATGTTATAACATTCGACATTAGAGAGCGGACATGACCAAGAGATGACAGTACAAGTGAAAACATTCAGCACAAGCCCTTTAAAAGTGCTATTTTTCATGGTCGGTGGAATAAGAGTCGTCTTTCATCTATACAACATTCTCTTATTTCTGATTTGTCCTAATTTCTTCTCATTTCAAGTGCTGTTTGATCAGTTTCTTGTTACTTTATTGTCATCTTTTCTCAACTGAAGAGGGTCATTCTGTGAAACCGGAAAAGTAATACCAGATTGTTAACATACTCTTTTTATAATAATGCGTAAATAAAAATACGGTGTATATTAATGCACATTTTCTTCATAAATCATGGCAAGTTGGTGCTTCTTTATTCACATTCATTAACATTCATTTATTAATACTGATAACAGTTGTGCTGGTTTTAAACATTTATTAAGTTCCTTGATGAATAGAAAGTTTAAAAGAACAGCTTTTAACATTTTGCAAGCGTTTGACAATTTTAAAGCACCCTTGCTGAACAAAATATTAGGTAAAATGTTAAGCCGTTTTGAAACTGACCAGTTGTATATAATGATAATGAGAGAACAATTATGAAAAAAATGGCAGGCTTTGTGGTCTTATGACTTCCCAGAATGCCCTCTGTGGTCACACCGATACAGATAAATTTTAGTCGATGTGACAAGAAGCTGGACTGAGAACCCAACTTATGATCAACTCAACGTTGCACTCTCTCTCAGGTAGTTCTCATCTTCACAGGTTGTCTGAAAGCCAGCCAAGTATTTTTAGAGGTGGGGGATGCAAAATATGCGTTTGAGATTTGCTTAAAGGTGCAGTAAACGTTCTCAGCTGTTTCGGCTGTCAACACACTCTCTAGAGAACATGTCTGCATACTTGAACATGCAAAATGACTAATAACCGTTTTGATTGGCTGATTTTATGTTCAGTATATCGTTAATTTAAAAAAGACAAAAATGCTTAATAAAATGCACAATAAATTTCAGTCTTATAAAAATGTGCAAATTTGTGCCATAATTTCTGAGGTTAACAATTTTGCCTTGGATCACTGTTGCAGTACATGCTTCTTTCTAGAAGTTTTTTAAATTTTTTTTTTATGGGCTTTTCTTCACATTAACGTTCATTCTTTAGTTTAATAGTGAAAGCCACTTGTACATATCCTTTATTAATCAGTGCAACATCAAAAGAGAAGCAGAAAAGAGCTCTTTGATCAAAAATCAACAGGAGGTCCTCATATAATCATTATGCTTTGTGTTTGCTGTGGTTTGCCTATTCTTTCTCTCCTCTGGGTCTTTGACAGGAAAATGGCGAGCCATACCGTAGGCGTCAGAAATTGTGTCTCAAGGAGATGTGTATTCATCTGATTGTTAATTAAAAGGGTTTCAGCCTTCCATGTGAGTAGTGTACCAGCTCAGTGATACCCACATGCTGACTAAACTCAAAATTTGTCACCTGTACTGTTCAATAAAAAACGTGCCCTGAGAGCCATTGGTGACGTTTTGTTATGCTGGGTTCTGCTTTAACCAAGTGGTTTCAGAAGAATGAATCCGATGAGTTCATCTCCTCTTACTAGAATATAAGAATTTGGCTTTAATTAATCACAAAGCTCCGTCTGCACATTGATGTGACTGATCCTATGAATCTCCACAGATAAAGAATTCAAGGAAATGTGAGGACATGTCTGTTCCTGTTCCGATGCCGTAAAAACCTGATGGGGAAAATCACAATGTGTTGGAGGGGGTTGCAGAGGGTCATGAAGGTTTCTATCTAAATCTGAGAAGCCTCAGGGCATTTTAAGTTCACAAATATATTCAAATCTGTCTTAACTGTCATAGAGTGCTGGGAAGCCACTTTGACAGCACTTCCCAAGGTACAAGCTGCTCTCAATTTAAAGTAGTTCAATTTCAGTCAAGCAGTCCCATTTAAAGTGTAAAAAAGTAGATACAGTAACTACACTGAAGTGCAAGTTTGATCAGATAATATAATTTATGTAACGATAATAAAATAATTATTTATGCATAATTCTGTTTCATCTTATAAAAACAGTGCATTTCAGTTAGGCTGAACTTGGCAAAAAAGTATTATTTTTATAGGCTACAACGTTAAATTCTTATTTAACTGAATAATTGAAAAAAAAAGGTGAATGACTTAAAATGCATCACTTCGACATCAGTGCTATTTTGGTATCATTTATACACTCCCCTCTAAAAGTTTGGCAACACCCCTGGCAAAGTGGGTTTGGATGATATCAGCATAAATCCTTATCATTTTTTGGTGCAAATACATTAAAGTAACTTTATCATTGAAGACCAGCAATAATATATTTTTTTATTTTGATAAAGTAATAATGGCAATATATACATGACCTCAACCCAATTGAACTACTATGGAAGGGGCAATCGTGGCCTGGGGCAGTTGTGGCCTAATGGATAGGGAGTTGGGCTTGTAACCCAAAGGTCGCAGGTTTGAGTCCCAGGTCCGGCAGGGATTGTGGGTGGGGGGAATGAAAAACCAATATATGAATAACGCTCTCTTCACCTTCAATACCACGACTGAGGTGAGACCCTTGAGCAAGGCACCGTTCCCCAGGCGCCGCACTGCCAACTGCTCTGGGTGTGTTTACGGTGCGTGTGTGTGGTTGTTCACTTCTCACTGCTGTGTGTGTGCACTTGGATGGATTAAATGCAGAGCACAAATTCCTAGTATGGGAAACTATACCTGGCCACATGTCACTTTCCTTAAGGACCTGGACTGTGATGTCTGTAAGAAGTGTGCAACCGGTGTCGAATCATCTTGAAGTAATGTATCAAGTCAATGTTTGAATAAATAGCTGCTAATGGTTGATATGTTTATATTTTCTATTAATAAACTGTTTATGTAGTAAAATATGTTTTCATAGTTTGTGTTGTCCCTTATCAGTGCAATATTATCACATATTAAAAAGGATTCATGCCAATATTATCCAAAACCCCACTTTTCTAGAGCATTTCCAAACTTTTGGATAGTATTTATTAGTATTTAGATTTTTTTTATATAATGTCAGTTTTAGTAATAGTGCTTTTAGTATTTTATTACATTTTTTACTTTAGTTTTAGTAGTACTTTGGCTTTAAATTTATTTATTTATTTCATTTATGTTTTTTTGTTTGTTTTTTAAATCTTAGTTTTCAGTTAGATTTTATTTTGATGTACTTTGGACATTATTCTTTAAAATATATTTTGTGTTTTGTAGAAAGAAAGCACAGGTTTGGAACAAGATGAGGGCATTTATATTTTTGGGTGAGTTTTTAGCGTAACTGCTTTTAGTATGGTACTGTACACTTCTATTCAAATCTACTTGTGTGTAGAAAATGTTTGTGTGCAGTGTGGACTGGACCTGGCAGTAAATGCACAGCAAGTTTGTTTTTTAACTGCCTTTGCTTTGTAAAAAGAGTAAAGTGAGTTTTTTGCTTGAGGACTTTGGGGCCTTTTGCCTTTTTGTCAGCCTTTTTTACCCTTATTTTGTATATTTATTTATTTCTTTTGCAATGCTCCTGTGCAGCTGAGGACAGTTCCTTCATTCAGCAGGTTCAGAGGATGAAATGGACATTTTGACTTAATTTTACCCATGAATAAAACTGCAGCAATGAGAAATAAGGCAGACAGCATACCCTTTGAAGGTTTTTTCTAAGTGTTTTTTCCTTTCTTTAGAACTGTCGTTGACAGAATGGATGTACAGATATGTAGTTCTGCTGGTCTGCAGAGCTGAATAGAGTTTTGTGAATATTTTAGATAACAGTTGACTGATTTCCTGACCTTAATGAAAGGGGCTCAATAAAAACAGATTTTATACTTCAGAAATGCCTTTTCTTAGTCTCATCCTGTAATGAAAAAGACTTTGAGAGATGTGGGCTTCAATAGAAGACATTTGACACATGGCTGGGCTCCAGTGTTTAATCAAAAGCTTGGGCTTTGACAGACTTTTTTTTAGCAGAATGGGGTTTAGGCTTAAGTCACGTAGCATTATGAGCTAGTGTATATGGTAAGTCGGCCACATGAACTCATTGAACTTTTTGAGCGCATTACACATAATATAGACAGCCAAAAACAGCAGAAACGACAGACAAAACATGCCAAAATTAAAGCCTGTCTGTCCAAAAACCCCGATGGGAAGAGAGGGGAGTGAGAGAAGATGAACTCTTGTGGCCTCTGTGTGTGCAGAATGATATAACGGGGCCCTATTTACGGACACCTGCTTTGATGCGTTGTGTTTTTTGACGGACATCCGTCCCCCATGATCTTGAGCTAAATAATGTCCCCTTTGGATAGAGGAGGTATTTATAGCAAACTTCAAGGCCTCTGTTTCAAGACCTCAACAGATATTTTTTCGCACACTCTCACAGCTACATCCAGCTAAAAGGGTAAGAGGATCCATTCACTGATGGAGACCTTCACCTCTGTTACAGTATAAAAAGAAATGGAATATGCTTTGTGTATAAAATACATTTTTATAGGACATGAGGTTTAATTGAGATGAAGAGGAGTGTGTGAATGATTATAATGGTCATGGTGTTGAATCAGCATTCCATGTTGTCTGTAGCTTATAATACAATTAGATTCTAGTGAGTAGAATTGGTTTAGAATTTAGAAATTAACCCAGCTGAGAGGTTCTCGCAAACATTCTACATCATAGAAACCAATTAAAGGCCTTTAAGTATTAAGATCATGAGAAACAAATTCAGTCAAGAGTATATAAACAAGTTTTTTTCTGTTTACCCACTTGGCACTGGAACTTCAACTTGTTTCCTCTTACTTATGAGAATTCACGGATTGAGGGGTCATAAACACAAGACGTCCAGAGGAAGTGTTAAAATATGCTCTGCACGCCAGCTCTTTTGTCGAAGGTGACATTTGCACATATGCCTGTAGAACTTGCATCTTGCAATCTGCATGTGAAATTGTTTATACATTTCTACTTGTCTTTCAGTACAGATCAAATGATTTTTTAGTACTGTAATTTGAATTGGTTTGTCTGTTGTGTTTGCTTAGGAGTTAAACAGTCGATTCTGAAAGAAAATCGCGTTAATTTTTTTAAAAGATGGATACACTGTGAGCTACGAGGTTGCTAATTTATATACTTTTGTTGAAGCCATCAGCCCTGAATTTAATGAATAAATAAATCACATTTAACAGCACAGCTGAAAAAGACTGATTTTGCAGAAATCAGAGAATCTGATTAAAGATGATGAATCCAACAATATTTGGTAATAATATAGCATTTGTATATAGCATATGACCCATTTCGAGAAGCACAAATACGACGCACGTGCAAAAGTCAAGCTTAGTTTTGATATGTTTGATATGATTTATCATATTAAACATGGCACATAATGTGTGTAAATGCCATTTTGGGTCATATTTATCTAAATATATGGTTATATATTATATATATATTTATTGTTTTAAAGATGTTTTGCACTAATGCCAATGTACTGTATATGGTGACCTTTAAGTGGCCTTGTTTGAATTTTTATAGCTGTTAATGTTATTCCATGGCTTTGTGCACACACTCACACCTTTACACACATGTGTAACATTCATCATTGTGAGTGTGTTTCTCAGTGGGACTTCTTGTAGCGTGAGGGGGCCAGTTTCCTCTCTGTGCCCTGGTTTGGGTTTCACAATATAAAGAACCGGCTTCCCATACTGACAGCTGATGATGTCATGGAAACTGTTATGATTGCGCTTAAAAACGGGAGAATGATTTGTAATGAAGTGCAGCTCCCTAACTCGCCTTTTTCTCCCCTCGTTTTTTGAGGAAATGGGGGGGAGGTGGTGGTCTTTAAGCCTTTGTGATCATTAAAGCCGTCTACCTGAGCTGAACTCATGCTTTTTGGGATATTTATGCATTTACGTAATCCAGCTTTGTGGGACTTGTTCATGTTGAATTTGAAATTATATTTTTTAAAAAGTAGGGCCTCCAGTGAAAGACGGTTTTAATGCATATTTTACATCCGTTGCTGCTTTTCAGGCAAGACACTGTAAATTGATTGCGGTACAAAAGACCCAATGACCCAAGACACAAGGTCTGTGCAGACCTTTATATCAAACTGTCCGCTTCTCATGCCAGACCGCTCAAACAGAAAAGAATGTTGAGAGAGACCAGGGGGCTTATGAGACTTATGGGACATTGTTAAAAAAAAAAAATCAGTGGCTATTTTTAAAATTTGTACGAAAGATATGTGACATAAGGACCTTACATAAGGTAACAACCAGTCACGGAAAAACTTGCATGACTAATTTACGTATATAACAGCATGCACTACCCAATAAAGTGCAACAGTGGGATTCTGGAAGTAAAAATCCCATTTGTTTTCTCCACAGTGAAATTTATTTCTAGCAGTATTGTATAAACCTTTCAGAGCAGACCTATCAGGTGCTTTGAGATCAACAGATTATATATGCTTCTTTCTTTCTTTCTGCCATGTTTATTAACTAAATAATAAAATCAGTTATTGTATATAGTTAAAAAAAAGTGTTTCCATTCCATTACATCATTTCAAAATTTGAAATGTGATTCATCTCACAAAGACTTATTTGAAATAGTTTTTAAATGGAACAGTGTTATTGCAGTTTTTTTGTACAGTTTTATTTATTTTTTGTTGTGTATTGCTATCTTTTTTCTTTTTCATATTTAACCCTGTCCTATGCTGAAAATATTTTTATTATTTGGTGTTCCCAATCAAAAAATGACTGGCCTTTTAAAAATTGATTGTAAATGTTTTGCAATTATGCATTATGCATACACACTGGAAATAATTTATTATATTTGCAATCTTTTTAAGGTAAGTGGTAGCTATGTTTAAATAAACAAATTTAGTTGAATAACTTTCAACATTTTTTAAAATACAATTTACCTTAAAAATAGTATTTTTTTCAGCTCATTATGACCAGATAAAATATTTTTGTCAACTCATTTTCTTTCAAAAGTTTTATTTATTTATTTATTTTTTATATTTCTTGTTGGAACTGATTGGTCATAGTAAGCCTCATTGATCTTAGCTTGTGCACCTCAGGTTTTAAATGATAAATCCAATAATAATTAGTAATAATATAGCATAACATGAAACTTAAAAGCATTTTTCGTAGGCTCCAGGAAACCCACAAGTGAAACAAGTTGATTAAACAATTCCCAAAAACGTACAAATATTTTCAGGAAGTGGATATACCGTGTGTAATTTTAAGCCAAATGCGATAACATTATCTAGCATTTTCTGGAAATAGAAAATCCACTCTAAGTCAAAATGACCAGAAAACAACAGGATGGTTAATGTAGACATGTTGTAAAAGTTTGTATAAATTGTATAATATACCATGCATCAAAAGCTAAAATATTTTTTGTTGTTATTTATATTTTATTCACGTTTTTAAAAAACTATTTTTAATTTAATTTGCACGAATGATAATACTATGCTAAAAAACGAATAGAATATTCCAAGAACCAAGGCCACTCACGGTTTAGTCACTGTCACACGCACATAAAAGGCCTTGTGTACAGATTCAGTGTGAGTTTGTGCTAGAAATAGCAGAAGATGTATGTGTTTTGTAGATAAAGAGCGTTCACATGGCGGAACGAGATGAGTTCGGAAGATGGAAAAAAGGAGAGGGGTAGAGTGGTGGGGTGATCACCACGTTGCACCTGCAGTGTCGTTGCTCGTTGGGAAAAGGGAAAAAACAGGATATGGAGCTCAAACAACATCCTGTTACGGCTCCCCCCCTCCTCCTCGGGCTGTTTGTGTGTGTATGTGTGTGTTTGGTTATTCATGCCTCCTGAGCGAAAAGTGGGAATGAACTGAATTAGGATACGGTAGGGAGGATGGTGAAAGGAGAGTGGGTGGTCTCGTCTTTTCAGATTGGGTTTCACTTCTCTCTCTTTCACCTCTTATTTCATTCATTCTACCTTAGGGGAAAGACAATGAATTGAGCGTGTGTTTATGTGTGTGAGAGAGGGAAAGAGAAAAAGTCATCAGAGAGATAAGTAGTGAGTGAGTGTGTGTGTGCATATCCTTTGCTCTTAATGATAGTCTGAGTAAGTGGCCTTGTTACTGGAATCAAAGCCTTTCCTTTGGTGGAAAAATCGCTTCATGCCGTAACTCTGCTATCTAAAACTGGCAAAAAGGTGAAAGAATAGCACCATCATTTCCTCATGGCGATAAAGTGAGGCATTACCGCACGTTTACACGGACTTCCTACTAGGTTCTCATTACAAGAGACTTCCTTCTGTCTGTGTTCAAAGAGAAAGGGGGATGTAGCATCAATCATCACAACAGTACGTGGCAAATGTTATAGTTTACAGCTGACCTCGGAGTCGTTGTTTGCCTTCTATTTTTACCAAATTCAGCTAGTTAAGTGATCCAGGACCTGAACCAATAGTGTTAAGGTTAATTATGTCTACACACAGGACTTTTTTCTGCAGAGGAAAGGCCCGTGTGAAGGGAAGTGTGTGTGGTGGTTGTGTTTGGCTATGGGAAGGCAAAGTGTTAAAGTTATTTGCTGAGAGGGAGTGTGGTGTTTAGGGGGCATCCTGTTCACAAAAAGTGCTTCCTGTCTCAGCTTCGCATGCCATAAACAATAACGTGAGGGTAAGAGGTGCAAAATGATGTGTTTGAGAGATATAACAGGTTCAATATTTCCTGAGATGGGTTTTTAATCGGTCACTTGAGCCATTGATTCATGTTGCATTGGTGATTTTTTTTTTAATTATCTATACATAACTTTTTTATCTTAAAATGACCAGTGACCAGTTTATAATCGATTTTTGAGACAGTTTTTTTCTAAGCTTGTTTTGTTATTTAAATGGTCACAAATTTTTTTTTAACATTTAGAGTAATATTGTATATTACAGTGCCATTTTTTCACATTTTGTTATGTCGCTGTCTCATGTTAAACTGCTTTAAATGACTTTTTTCCACATCAGTCTACACTCCGTACGCCATAACTGTACAGTGAAAAACAGGTTTTTACCATCTTTGCAAATTTATTAAAAATAAAAAACTCAAATGATTTCATTGCATAAGTATTCATAGTTGAAATTTAACTCAGGAGCATTCATCTTGCTTGTAGATATTACTACACTTAGGGTGAAGTTAACCTGGGCCAAATTCAATTCAATGGGTATGATTTGGAAAGGCACACACCTCTTAATAAAACAGCTGATAATGCATATCAGAGCAAAACCATGCATTGAGGTCAGAAGAAACTGCCTGAAGAACTGAGAAACAGGTTTGAGCCAAGCCACACATCTGTGGAAGAGTTCAGAAAATTATTCTGCTTCAATGAAGGGTCACAGAAGCATGTAGTCTCCGCTAACCTTAATGGAAGGCAGTTTGAAACAACCAGAATTCTTCCTATATCTAACCTCCTGGCCAAACTGAGCAACTGATGGAGAAGAGCTTTGGTTACCGTGGTGACCAAGAACCTGATGGTCACTCTAGTTGAGCTCCATGATCATATGTGGAGATCGAAGAAGGACAATTTGGCACTTCATCAATTTGGGCTTTATGATGGTGTGGCAAGACTCAATCCTCTCCTCAACTAAGATGAAAACACAAAAAAGCACCTAAAGGACCCTCATACTCTAAGAAACAAGATTGTCTGATGAACCTCAGTTCTAAGCATCACATTTGAAGGAAACCAGCTCTGCTCATCACCTGCAGAGTACCATACCAAAAGTAAAGTGTGCGGGGATGGGTCTGTTTTTCAGCGGCAGTAACTGAGGGACTCATCAGAGTAGAAGCAACACTCAGTGCCGCAAAATATAGAGATAGCCTTAAAAAACATTCCATAGCATTCAGAAACTCAGACTGGGCAGAAGGTTCACCTTCCAGCAATGACCCTAAACACACAAGAGTGACTTATAGACAACTGTGAGAATGTCCTTGAGTGGCCCAGACACAGCCTGGGATTGAAACCAGTCAAATATTTCTGAAGAAACCTGAACATGTGCATCTGCCCCCATCCAACCTGACAGAGCTTGAGATGTGATGAGGAGAGGAGAAGAGTGGCAAATAATTGACAAATTGCTGATAAGCAAAGCTTGTTGCATCAAACAAAAAAGACTGTAAAGATGCTTCAGCTAAATATTTAGTTAAGGGTATGAATGCTTGTGTAATATACAGTGCTCTCCACTAATATTGGCACCCTTGGTAAATCTGAGCAAAGGTGACTGTGAAAATAAATCTGCATTGTTCATTCAAAAAATTCACAAAATTCTAACCTATCATTGAAGTAAAACAATTGAAAATGGGAAGAAAAACTCATGATGAAATAAATGTTTTTCTCCAATACATGTTAGCCACAATTATTGGCACCCAGTTATTGCTACGTCCTTTTCCCCGTCCTTTTCTGAGTTTTCTCCTGCAATGCCTGAAGAGTTCGGAGAACAGCTGATAAGAGAAAAGAGACCATTCATTCATGCAGAATCTCTCCAGATGAGTACCACCACTCCCTATACGCAGAGTACGCAGTCTGCGTAGGGCACCAGCTCCCAGGGGGGATGAGCTGGTACTCATCTCAGTTTCTCAAAAAAAAAAAAAAAACCTTTCGTTCTATATTATTAAAAATGTTTACATAAACATAAACATCTAAACATGAACATACATATCATATATAGGCTAAATATAGGCTAATTATAAAAAAATTATGAACGCAGTGCGCCGGCGCACCCGCTCGCTCTCACCTATGTTGCGGTTGAATACAAATAATCATAATTGATGGACAACTGGGCTATATCAGGGAAAAGACATCATTGCAGTTTCCATGATGTAAAATGTATTATATAAAAACAACGAGGCAATATATGGTATTTGGTTTAATTATGGTTTCATTGAATAACACTGTTAAAAAATACATAATGTAATACAATGCCTGCAAAGGGCACCAAAGGCCTGATCATTTGAGACCATAAAATCAATCACACTGTCTTAATAAAATCATATTGGCTAGTTTCTGTCTAGGGCTACAATTGTAATTTATAAATAATACAATGTAATTACAATTTATTTATTTACTTTTATATTTTATGAAAGTTCAATTTTGACCCCTTATAGGCTAGTAGGTGTTTTTTGTTTTTGGTTTTTTTTTTTGAGGGAGGGGGCACAACAGTACTATTCTGCATGGGGCACCCATTTGGCCAGCAGTGGCCTCGCTCCAGATCCTTCAGAATATTAGCGCCATGATGGTGCTCCTCCTCATTAGTTCGCCTCATTTTCTGCAGGGTTCAGGTCAGAGGACTGGGCCAGCCATGGCAAAATCTTAATTTTGTGCTCAGTGACTAATTCTTGTGTTATTTTGTTGTTTGTGTTTGGATTATTGTCCCAGTGGAAGACCCAGTCTGTAAGTTTTTTTTTTTTTTTTTTAATTCAGTGATGGTGATAAACTGATCAACAGTAACAGCATCCGTACACATCCAAAATAAAAGTTTTGTTTATATAATACACTGCCCTCCAAAAGTTTGGAAACACCCATAGTTTTCAAACTGGTTTCGGGAGGAGAGCCCGAAGGCGTTACTATCTATCTCCGCCCCCAATCATCCAATTATCCTATCTTCCTATCAAATCCTCCGCGCAGTCCTA